>JAHREE010000245.1:4961302-4984693 GCA_033628505.1 Tringa tobata | reverse complement strand
GGGGGGGGGGGGGGCGGGGAAAGGAGAAGAAATAGAACAGGAGTGGACAAGTTGAGCTGTGGAAGTGGAGTAACAGCAGGTGTTTTATCACTGAGCACCTGAAAAGAAGAAATGTTACTTTTTAGATATACTATTTTTTTTTCCTTTTTTTAAGAGTGTTAGAAGTTCTGTGCAAAAGTTTTATAATAAAACAAACCAACAATGTCTGATAACTTCAAAACTAGGCAAGGAACATGATGAAACTTTTGATTCAGTGATTTTGGGACTAGAGTTTAAATACGTTTATGACACTGTATTCCACAAAGTCACACGTCTGAACAATGGTTTTCAGCAATCAGGAACAATTCTTGTGATGTTGCTAGTACACACTAATACCGGCCAGCAACACCATAACCCTATGACCACAGCCAACAGACTTTTTTATTTTTCTATGGAACTCTAAGTACAAAGACAGAGGAGAATTTCCGTGCAATGTATTTTTCCATTTGGCAATTAAGTTGAAAAGCTTTTATTTCCCCCCTCTCCCCCCTTTTTTTTTTGTAGGAAATGCAAGAACACAAATTATTATCTAAGAGGAAAGCCCCTGGCTTCAAGAATGGATAACAATGAATGAAAATCAGGTAGAATGTTGGTAAATATGTACTGAGTTCCTAGTAGTGGGTTTTCTTCTGAAGTTGAAAGAAAGAATAGTAAATTTTTTTTCCTTGTAACAAAGTTTATGCATCAACCATCACTAAAATCATTTTTGGCCCAGTTCTGGCACCCTCACGCAGTGTTAGCTGCACTATATAAGAACATCCTCCACTGCCAGGGAGCTACTTGCACTGGGGACTACAAGTCAGAGTTTCCAAACACAATAATTTATTTATTTTCATTAATCCAGTGTGTTGCCTGTGGCCAGATTCTCGTCTGGCATGAATTAAGATAGTATCATAAAGTTACATCATTTTAGAAAGTTGCTTTAAAGGTATAAACACAGGTGATCTGTCGATTAGCCCCAGATGTTCCAGCTGTTCTATTTCCAGCTTAGCCACTTAAAGAAGCTGAAATGGGGTCACCAACAGGAACATACAGGAACAGTCAATCACAAATGGTCTCCTCATATTTAAAGTCCCTTCTCTCAGTTCCCAACTACCCACACCCCATGATCTTTCTCATAACTTGCCATCTTCAAAAATAATTAGATAGTTTTGCCCCTTATTATTCCAGGCTTTTCTTTCTCTGATGGTTACAAATTTTCTCACTTACAGACTAAATGACTACTCATGACCATTCTGATCCCTTAGTTTTAATGCCAAAAGTTGTCCTTTAAGTAATTCACCTCCCTTCCTGCATTTACCTTCTCTCCTATTCCTGAAATATTTGCCGTCAGGTTCCCTTTCACGCTTAATTTTGCTGTCAAACCAGGCAATCTCTGCTAGTTCTTTCTCATAAGATTATCTTTATAGACCACCTCCATACATATTCTGGATTGCTTTCACTTTATTGTCCCACTTTGCTTCATAGCTGAGATGTGGACTGGCATAAGCAATCCCCACACTGTTTCATAAAACAGATATATATAATAAATACATACTCACATATGTACCTATATGCCTATTGATTTGAAATATTTTTAGTCACCTTACAAGCAAAATATTAAACTGCAAAAAACCAAATTCTCATACAATGCAAGCTCATTACTTTGTCCTAGTCTTTGTTTGATTATTTTGGGGCAAACACTTTGCAAATCCAAAAGATTCCCTGGACACTTCTTAACAGTGCATTTAATTAGCCAGCTGAGCTCGTCTTCGGAAGGTATTACTAGAGCCAGGTATCTAGTCCCAACAAAATATTGAAGAATTGGGCATTTGATTACATAATTAAATCACCCACAATTAAATCAGATGGGAAGAAAACAACAAAGGGATGAAAATACTTGCACTTCAGGGAAAACTTTAACTGCTTGCTGTTAAGAAGAATATTCTTTTAAAGTGCTTTGCTTCCACAATGTTCACTTCAGTATTTCTTTTATATTCCAGTCCATCATTTGAAGGAGTGGCTGCAGAAGGGCTGGAATTTCAAAAAAGGGGCTAGTTCTGTAACAGGTTGTTGTCTTCACAGACCATAGCAAATTTCTCACAGATCACTGTGAGGCTGTAATATCAAATTTTATTGAAAATACACTATAAGCAACATGGTTGAGGGGTTTTTTTTGAGATATCTATAACTGACTCAAAATCCACTTGTGACTGAGGTACGGCAGCTTAGGAATCTCTGAACTACGCATTTGATGTGACGTGTTGATAGGTATCTTCCTAACCTACAATCTCCCACTCTCTCCTTTTCCTCAGATCCTTTCCTGTTTACGCATGTGGCAATGATGAGCTCCTGAGCCAAGCCCTGACCCTTGCCGCCCAACTCTGACTCACACAGGAATGCAAACAAACATTTTCAAACGCATATTCACAATAGTGAAGTATGAAACCACTACTAGAACAGGAACCGGTACTTATAATGAGATTATTTTTATTCATACTTCTGCTATATATAACACCATTAACAATATTTAGGTAATAGTTTAACTACATGATGGATTGACTATACAGTGGGGAAACTATATTATCTACATTTTACAGGCAGCTCAGAGCACAACCAGGATGCCAAAGTGCTCTTGGATCACACTGTAAGGCATTGGCAGGACCACATTAGAGCTGGCAGGCTGGACTAGGACACAACTACATGACCTAGGGTAGGGCCTAAGTGCTGCCCAAAATAACAGTCCTACTTTAGACGAGCAAACATTGTCTCCTGCTAAGATCAACCCATTAAAAAGAGGCAGTGACATGCAGCACAGTGACAAAGAGCTGTGCCTGGCACCAGCGTCAGCACCTTTGCAAGGAGTCATGCAAACTTGCCTCCTGCCTGAAGGACTGCCTTTGCGCTATGTGATGAGCCATGCAATCCTTCTTGATGATTTCTCAAGAAAGATGAAGCCTTCTTTCTGCCTAGGTCTCATCCTCATTAAAAATGCTATTACAACCTGCTTCAAATACTGATGTGGAAGGTGCCCTTTCACTTGCTTTTGCTTCTCAATGAATAAGTTAATAAGTTTCCTCAAGTAGTGCAAACTGCTTTACCCTTGCCCTTCATTTCTGTGTTGTTAGGTGAGAAAAGCTCAAGAGCATTCTGCCTTCTCATTTACTTTGATTATTTACAGTCCCACTCTTACCTTCACTGCCGTAATTGCTTATGAGTTACACAAAATCAGTCACTTGCCTTTATTCATACTGAATAGCCCCATAGACTACAGGGAAGGCACGCTGAGTGCAGCATACTTCAGTTTATGATGCCCATGAATCTACCAGACTGAAGAACTTTTAACAGGGGAAGTAATTCAGAGAGTAACTTCCACTCTCTCTGCAAAACAGGACATGGCTTCTACCTCACCCTTCCTCAGCCTCTCTGTCTCTAAAGTTAACCCATTTCATGACGGTTCCCAGTGTGTCAGGATACTGTGTTGATTCCCAATAAACTGCATGACTCGAGTATAAGAGTACCATAAATGTCAACAAACACATGCACCTTCCCTTCATAATGTAATTTTAAGAAAACATGTACCTACAGAGAAACAAGTATTTGTAAGTAGAGACCTTAGATCTGAGGTTACCCAGATTTCAGGATTAACAGAAATTCAAGTGAAAGCCAATATCCAAAGTCTACACCCTAGTTCTGGCACAGCTATGAAACTTGGGCAAGCTTTATTACTGTGCAAATAAAATTTAAAAAACAAACAAAACAAAAACAACAAAAAAAAAGAAACACAAAGAACACCCACAAGAAGCGAAACGAATCCTTGAACTCCAACCTCAGTTCAGCCTTCTATTACAAACCCATACACAACTCATCTTAAAATTAACATGAGACCAAAGAAATTTGCATCTCAAAGACTTCACATTCTCAGTTTATCACAATTCTCTGTCCCTTCCCTTCTTCTTCTATTTTAAATGTGACCACCAAAAAGTTTATTTTGAGAGGGATGCACTTATAGTGAGAATGTAAACTACAGTGAACCACAGACAATAAAACCAGTGAAAATTATTGCATGAAATTGCAGCTACCTTATAGCAGTCAAACAAATCCTCTCCAGGTTTTAAACTTTTCTTAGATGAGCCTGTAAAATTTCTACCTACAAAATTGTATATGTGAAAGCTGTTAGATACGGAAGTAGCCAGAAAACTATAATTCAGCATGGTCATGGCAGAGAAAGAAGGCTCTTCCTGGTCTTCTGATACCCTAATCCACTTTCTCAAGTATGAAGTCAGAAGAAAAGGCCACACCAAAGTGACAACAGCAGCAGTCACAGAAGCATAGCCTGCTAAAGCAATATTCAACAATAGGCACAACCCAACCATTCCTCTACCCCTCCTACCTTGAATTGTGCCTGGATGCACAATCTGCTCTTTTTTCAGCTCTGCTGCACAACCAACATAAGGCATATTGCTTGTGTTATTAACAAGACTGAAAATAAGCACTGAGCCTGTGAAAAATGAATTCATTCTTGGGATAAGTACTTATTGACATCCTAATGTGTTGGCTGCCTCCTCTATTTCAGAGTTCTAAGGAGCTTTAGCATCAGGGAGTCACTTCATTCTCTCAAAGCAAACTCAGGTGTACGGTAAATTGTATATATTCTTTAATGTACTATAGACAAACTATGTTTATATTGTCTTCTGGTTTTGCTGCCTGAGAGGTTCTTCCCCCAAAATGCAGGCAGTTGGATTTTTTTTCCCCATTACTCTTTTAATCTTTGCTCAGCTACCACCATGGCATTTGGGACTGTTCGATACAGTTTTCAAAGCACTGCATCTGATATTTATGAACCTATAAACTGGTGCTGTTTGTTTGAAGCAGCTCAGGCTGTTGGCAGGGCTTGTTGTCGGTTTTGATTGCAAACAAGTTCTGACTGCATTTCAGGTTCATTCAGAGTGAAACCTTGAAAAATCCAGTAAGAGCCACTAAACAACTTCAGGCATGTCTGTATTCTTATCAGCCTTGGGTGTCTTAAATACCTTCTAAGGAAGGGAGAGATATGAACTTGTCCCCACTGTCCTTCTCCTTACACGTATCCCTCTTTTCCAGCATCATTAACAAACAGCCACCATGGTTTCAAATGAACTTTCCCAAGGAAAGCCTATTTCCCGGCCCTAAACTTGCTGATATATACATTTACTGGGAAAGAACGAAGACTAAAAGGTATACATTTCACATTGCCTCAACTCAGTGTGGTATGCAGAGTAGATAATTTCAATAATGGCTTGGCAGCTATATATCCTTCTAGCATCATCAGTGGAACCACTCTATAATGGCTATAGTCCAGCTCTTGTTCACTCCCAAGGTGTTCTAAGCTAAAAAGGGGAAGAAGCCTGGAAAACAGTACAATTTCAACCTGCTTTCCTACTGTCTTCTCTTTCTCCATCATTGGTGCATCATCATCCCGGAGTAACACTGCCCATCTTTCTGCTTATTTTTCCACTGTTTTAAAGACTCTCTTCAAATTGTGCAGTGGAAAAGCTCCCAGACTGCGGAGCACTACAAGCTATGCTTAATGACTCCTGGTGCCACAGTAAAGACTGAAGAAAGAGTTTCATCAATATCTCATCATTTAGATGATGTTCCTCAGAGTTTTATTTTTCAAATAAGAGGTTCACACAGCCCTACTTGCCAAGGCGAGTATAAACAAGCTCCTCTTATTAAAGTACTTGTGTGTCCTCCATCATCCCAGACATTAACTGTATGAGTAAAACAAACAATACCAGGGAATGTTCTTAACACGAAAACGTCATTTTCCATGCCATTCGAATAATCTCTAGCACGGTGTTGACTGGGATCAACAGCTTCTCAAGTAATTCCCAGCAAAGGCTGGGTCTTAACACAAGGCAAGGACCTTTTCCATCAAGCAGTTTGCCACTGTTTAAAAGAGAAAGATTTTAACCTTAAGATCACAGGCAGACTGTATCACTTGGCATCGAGGTTAAAATATCCCCTGACATTGTTTAATATTCTAGTAAATATGTAGTAACAATCTCTAAGTATCTCTCAATACTTAATCTACTGAGCTTCAGCTTAAGGTGGGAAGAAGGGAATAAATATTGTTACAAAATATGCATGGCAAAGGCACAAGGAGAGTAATACTTATGTTCTTAATAGCATTTAGGTACGCAATTCTCACAACTTCAAAGACTGAGGTAGGTCTAACTTTATTCACCAAGGACATCCACGGGCAGGAAAGGGCTTTGAACCCGCCATAGATTAGAATACAGGCAAATGGAACAATTTTTCTTTTTGTGGACAAAGCCTGTGGCTAGGATCAAAGCCAAAACTGACGCTGTAGTCCTGCCACCACTAAGCCACAGTAAACGTGACACTTAAGCAACTTCAGATATGACTCATCCCTTGCCGAGACAGCTATCTGATGCACGTAAAGTTTCCCTTTAGTATAGGTCTTCTCTACTAATTATGAAGACAGCTTTGATGACTATTTTGGTATATATACCTTCATTTTAGAAGGTCGAAATTATGTGAGATGAATCTCACATTTAAACCATCTGTGAGACTGAATAAAGAGTGTACGGGGGGCAATACATCATAGGAAGGTAGGATTTAGACCTTTGGCTTAATTCTTTGCAAGAAGAATTTGAAGCAAGAACTTGGAGAATTCACGATATAAGATGAAATCCTTTTACAAACAGTTTTGCACAATTTCTAACCTTTTCTTCCTCCTACTGGTAAATTCTAGGGGCAATTTTTTTCACAGTCGAAGACTCAGTAAGCTCTAGAAAAATCACAATAATTTCATAAAATTCTTATCAGTTCCTTTTATTTCTCACAACCAAAGGTAAATGTGTAACTGTAGTTAAAGGTTAAGAAGTCAGAAGGATTTATCACTGAAATGACACAGATAAAATCTGCTAAGGAACATCTGCTCTAAGAAATTTATAATTGCAATACCTCCTAAGCACTCTCTTGATTATCTTGCAAAGGTCTGCATACTAACAAATCTGCTGAATATCAGTTTACAGTGGATGTATACTTACTTCTTAACACATCAGAAAAGCACAAATGCATAAGAATTTCAAGCACAGTCTATCATGGGACAACCTTGATCATAATAGATGAGCTCCAGCACCACATGCTTTGTCATATTCTCCATCTCAGATCTATATTTCCTCTTCTCAATCTTGAAGCAAACAGTGCAGGAAAATTTTTTGCTCAGATATATCTTGGATCTCCAAACAAATGAAAATGAATGTCTTGTTTTCTTTTGGTGAGAACCGTCATTTTTTGCAATGGAGGGATATAAATAAATATACACCAAATGATATAACATGTCACAGAGCAGACAGTCACAAGATAAATTTGTCTTTTTTAAGGGCATAGTCTGAGCATAGATGTTGAGAAAATGAAAATAGTACTGCTACTACAATGTACAGCATGACTCCTTTGACCTGGAGATAAAGGAAGACAAAACAACAAAGGCATGTCACTCTTAAGGATATAAACCCAGGCAAATTGAGCACCCTGGTTTTGTGTACAAGGTTTCTCGAAAGACAGAAATATTTCCTTTAGGTTCCCTTCTCTTTATCAATATCGCATTATTCCCAGAAAGCAGTACTGCAGGTCACTTACAGAGAAATCACTCATTGTTAATGGAAAAACAAATCAACAATATATTTCCTTGGCTAATGCACTTCCCTAGGTCACATTATACAGAAAAGCTTTTAAAAATCATTTGTTTGACTGATCATATTAAGATCTGAACTGTTAGCTACTCTGAGTAGTAGAGCCTGTTTCAGCGCAAGGGCATTAAAGGTACAACTCAGTTGTGTTCACATGTGGAAGGAAGGAAGGAACCATTGTGCTGCGAAGTGGCTGCACGTATGGGAGCGGAGAGTGTCTCTGGAACCCACAAACACTCTCAGCATCAGCTCCCACTCCAGAGCTGCAAACTCTGCTTGTGACCCTGCTGTAAGCAGGGACAATCCCAATCAGCTAGCAGAGCTCCTACTGGCTTTCTGAGTCGGTGTGCCAGAAAGCTGAGATTTTTCTTGGGCATTTGTGTGGACTTAAAAGAACTGCCGTGTCATGGGAGAGTGAAGGGGGCGTTTCACAGTGAACAGTCTGTTTAAGCACGATTTATCACAGGAAATATGGCCACAGTAAACTCATTCACCTTTGTTTCTTGCAGCTATCAAAATCAGATTTTTATAAAAACAGAAAGTTAATTCCACACATGCACATGAGCATGCTTGTATACATTACATATGCAAGTACGATATTAGTCTACTAGTGATCTGTTAATTGCAATCAGAAATGGAGGTATATCCATCCTCACTGAGACAAACAGGGTTTCCCTTGCCAGGAGATGGAGATACCTTTAAATTGGATAAACTTTCCTCTTAATTTTTTAATTCCCTTTTTTCTCCTCTTCTCAACATTTCTCATCTCATTTCTTTTCATTTCCTTTTTAATTCCCACTCCACTCTTTGCTTTTTCTCTTTCTCATTCCTCTCTCGTTCCTCAAATGTGCCATCTGAGCATCGGAATTCCATCATGCCATCATCATCCCATCTATCAAATTCCATCTGAACACAAGAAAGCACATCCTGACTCTGAGGGTGCTCAGACGTGGTGGAACGAGTCCCTCGACTGGAGTGCTGGGATGGAGTGGTACAGGATGCTGAGGAGGCACAGGTAGGGCAGGCGAGGTGGAGGTGTCATGCTGTATGCAAGGGAGAGGTTTGATTGTACAGCCCTTACAGTTGTTAATGATGAGTTGAGAGCCTCTGGGTGAGGATTAGGAGGCTGGAAAACCAAGGGGATGTTGTACTGGGTGCCAGCCAGTGTAAGCACTGATGAGTTAGTCTATAGGCAATTAGGAGGCATTTCTGGGTTGGTCCTTACGGGAGGTATCTGAGTCTCAAGGCACATAACCTTGCAGTACAGGCCATGATTCTGGGCGTTGCTGGCCCCACTGCAGCTGTGTGGCACATTCCTGCATTTGCTGCACCTGCGTTGTATATCCTGGAATGGTATAATGGGGAAGAATTTGCTTTCTTTGAGCAAAGCCTTACAGATCCTCACTCCAAATCAAAGACACAAACTGAAACCTCTCTCTGAGGAAATTCATCCTGGCAGTAATTATGTGCAACTGATGCAAGTCCAAGAAAATGTGATATTATTTCAATTATTTCTGTATCTATTTAAAAGTTACTTTATTTTTAATAGCTATTTATTATTGTTTTTTAATCTGAAAAGAAGTTTCACAATCCTTTTCCCTAAACCTCTAAGACAGACTTAACTTCTCGGAGAAGTTGGAGCCAGTACATGCAAAGAAACACAGTTTGTCAACCTACTTCACCTGCTTCTACTAGACAATTATTTCCCTTTACAACATTTTATACTTCAGAAACTCAATTTTCTTTAACAATTCAGTACCAAGAGCTGACTAAACCAGATACTTCATTATTTGTGTGGAACGCAAACACAAAGAAGGATCTTCAATGCAAAGTAAGTGATGGGCAAGAGTTAGGGCTATATATTACCCAGAGGAATTATGCGTTGCCAGCCTATTGCTGTATTCTTTCTCTGTCAGATGAGTGCACATTCACCATTTTAGTCTTAGGGTTTTTTTCCAAGGGATGCTATTATTATTATTTCACATCAATCAAAACAAAGTGATATAAGCTATATAAAAATAGCAG
Source organism: Tringa tobata (assembly GCA_033628505.1). Lineage (NCBI taxonomy): Eukaryota > Metazoa > Chordata > Aves > Charadriiformes > Scolopacidae > Tringa > Tringa tobata. The sequence continues at coordinate 4,974,950 of JAHREE010000245.1, read as the reverse complement.
TCTAACAGAGTAAGTAACTTCAGGTCATCAAATAAAATCTTTTCTGACTCGAATGTGATAAAAAGAAGAAACTTTTTAACTCGAAGTGTCAAAGTCAGAATTAAATCTGGTTTAGTTATTTATTTTCATCCTTTACATTGACAAGTACAAAAGACAATCTTCTGAATCAAAATAAATACGACACTATTTATTTTCCAAAACAAAATGGAAGATAACAATTCTTTGTGTCAGAATTTCTCTTATTTGAAAAAGTATATCCTTACTCTATTAATTTATGAGCTGCAGTGTAATTTTTGGTAATGCTTTGTATTATGTGGTACCGCTGCTGTCTTTTAAAATCTGATGTGAGTGGCTGAGAAATTATAACCCATCTCAATTTACTGTGATTATTGTTGGTCCACTTCCTGGAAAACCTCTAGAATTTTTGTTCTGGAAAAGCTGCAAGAGGGGAAGTTTATCACCATCTGCTTGCACCATTCATCTCTCTCGCATCCTTAATTGACCACTAGCATACATGCACAGCAGTCTACACAGACCTTTGGAACCCATTACAGATGTTCTTATGTTCTCAGCATTTAAGATAATTGCTTTAGAGAAGGGAGCGTATGAATTTCCTAATAAGTTTTGTGTTTTGTTTTGTTTCAAAAAGCAGTGGCAGTGCCTTTCTCTTTTTTTTTTTTAATCTGTTTTTCATTGCTTAGCACTGATATTTTGCAGTCCCCATGTAAACAGATTGCCCTTTGATGTCAGGACTGATTCCTTGCATGTTGATGGAGCAGAATATCAGAGATGAAATCAATCATATGGCTCTGAGAGAAGAATCCATCTGTATCATCATGCTAATTTGAGAACATATTTGGAGCCAAGATAAAATACAATACTGCATGGAGCTAAACATCATGCAGATCAGCAGAGACACAACTAAATGCCACTGAAGTCCAAGGAAAATAAAATCAGTGAGCAAATTGAATCAAGTTGTCCAGCTGTATTTCTTTACAGAGATACAAATATGTGTAGTGCTTGTATACACACATATATATTGGTAAATTATTAAACTGGGAAATGCACTTGCAGACATAGCATTTGGATTTGCTGTACCCTGGTGGAGTTTTAGCGCAATATTAAAGGACATTAGATTTTGGCACTGTTTCTTTGGATCACACAATGGAACAGCTCTCACCCACTTGAGTATAAAATAAGCCTAAAAAGTGCCATGGCCTTGTGGCAGTTGTCGTGGGGTGGACTTGGTTGACAAGAGCTGTTAGCATATGGACTTCAGTTAACCCTATAGGATAAGGGAATAACTTAGTTCTAAAAATAAAGGAGCACACTGAGTGTAAACAAACTGTCAAACACTGTGAGAGTGTCTTTGTGGCAAGCCTGGGAGATGGGCTGATTGTGAGCACCAGCGCCAGCAAGTTGTTGGGTCTTGAGGGAATTTGAACAAGTCAACCAAGAATTAAATTTTCTTTATCCAATGCTGTAACTATTGGTGTCCAGAGTCACTCAAGAATGGAAAGGGACCTCACAGCCCTGCCCCGGGACTACATACCACACAGCTGGAACAGCTACATTGACTCCTTCCTGACTTCTTTTAGATTGCCTTGTCTATCCAACGGGGCAGGGAAGTTGTGTAATTTGTAAAACTGCTTACATCTGTGATTAAAGTGTTCTGGCATCCAAGCCATTTAGTCTTTGTACTGACAGTCTGGTCTTAAATCACACCACCTCTTCCTCGTCCACTATATCTAACGTTAAACGCTTCAGGAAAGGGATTGTTATTACACAAATGCCATTAATGAGATAATTAGATGTCAGGAGTGACCTCGAATAGAAACATCCAACTTTTCATGTTAAGAAAGCTCTCATGAAGGTATGTGACTCTGGTACACTATGGTTCATCCCTGTTACATAAGCAAATATGCACCCATCCTGTACCCATCCTGTAACCGAACCGCAGATGTCTGCCATCATCCACATCTGTTTGCAAGTATGTGCGGTGCCACATGAACAGTGTCTTCTTTTATGTACCTGTCACTTTCCTCAAAAGCACATAGTCCACTATCATGAGACAGACACGTCCCTGTTCGTATCATGGGGCACGCAAACAGCCTCGGATCACCTAAACTCACACGCATGCACATGTAGAAGACATGCCTTGTCAAGCATGTATCATAGCATTCTGATCATGCCATGGATACACAGCTGGTGATGTAGTGGAAAGGACTGGTTATACAGAGAGTAATGACAGGTTTCTGGAGAGGGAGGACATCACAGAAGAGGGCAGGCAGGAGCAAATTGTTCAGACTGGCACATATGGCCTCTGGTACCCCCTTCCATAATCCACCTGACAGTCCTTCCTAGGCCTGACCAAGCCTTGGTAAGTCCTTCCAGAGGCAATTCTCACTGTTAAAAAAGCACATATGGTAATCCATTTTGCCCAAATCTGCCTGTTAATGTAGGGAATGCTGAGGATGAAAACACATTTCTGCAACACCTGAATGGATGTGGCCTGTCTCCTCCGTCATGCACAAGCACTGGGGACAGAGGGGGCACAACTTATGTTCTCCTTCTCCAAAGTCTCTTTATCTCTCTGCTGAAGAGAGCATGGTCCAGACACCAGCTGGGGAACCAGTGACAGGACTCTATTGGTCTCCTATTTAGACTAGGTTCAGCCTGGACTAGGGAGACTAGACGAGATGTGAGAAAAATCACAGCATGATGAATCTTAACAGAACCTGACTTTTAATGAATTGTTCAAATCCATAAAAGTGATGTCCCCCATCTGTTATAAAAAAATGTGTAATATTCTTCATGTCACTTAACCGGTTCTGAACGCTGTGTGGGAGAACACAGGAGAAAGATTAAACTAGGCTAGGAGGATTTCATAACATTCTGTGGCATCTCCTCTTAGTAGAGTAAATTGCACTGTCTACTGCAACACTTCACATTCTTGTATTTTTATGCTGCATTCCTAAAAAGCCACGAGGAATGACACATGTCTTTGGGTCAAATTCATATTCACACAACAGTAGCACACATTCACACAGCTACTAACAGAAATCGCAGCAAGCTTTTCCACTGATATTTAAGGTAATCTGCAGGAACTGGGAACTCGGGAGACAGGACTGGAGAGCTCTAGGTCAAATACAGTCAGCTGAAAAACAAAGACCTCTATTTCTTCACTGATTAATCATACCAGTTCAGAACTGCAAATTTAAGTGTTGGCTGGACATTGTGATTCCTTTATTCTAACTAAGGAGGTATGGATAAAGAATCATGGAATTATGATTTAGATTAATTTCATCCTGCCTTGGGTACTCTCCATCTTCTCGTATGCAATCAGCTAAACTTGCCCTGTAGAGGAAAGCTTAAGACCTGAACTTCTCCTTCTCCTCTTGCACTATATGCCCAAATCTGTACTGCCTGCATTTTGCAGGCAGCTGAGAAGATCACTTTGGGAACAGGTAAAACCCACTTTGAACTCTTTTGGGCGGCTTGCCTACAGCCACAATTGGGTAGAGTACCTCCATCCTTTGGTATGCAATCAGATCAACTTGTCTGGCATAGGGAATCTTAAGGACAGAACAAAAATAACATCTTCTGTTAGGGTTCAGTTTATCTAAGCATAATTCCTGAAGGTTAGGCAGAGTACTCCTTCTATAGGTTCCTTGTATAGCCAAAGGGCAAATCCTCACTATAACGGCATGCCTATGGTGCAGGAAGCGGGGACCTCTCCTCTAGGAGTGTCTTATTTTTTTATTGACTATTACTGGGTTATACTAGGTACTTGACATTTAAGTACTTACGTTTAGGTGAGACTTCTCTTAGCCAATCTGTAAGGTCCTTCTTTTCCAGCTCTGTGTGTCCCACTTTCCAGGAGTGGAAACATGATAAACAGAGGGCTTTTACCATACAAATCTCTTCCACCACTGGATAAGCCCTTTGTCCTTAACAGAGAACCTATGGACTGCTGGCCTCCTGCATCCCAAGTAGATAACCAAGGATGCATAAGAAATACTTTGATTTCATGTAGTTCTCAACTCGTGTAAGTGTACAAGTATATATAAGCCTAGAGTTGAAGGAGAACCACAAAAATATGAAGATCACATTTTGTGATCTCCTCTGTCATGTGGGTGTAACTTGTAAAATGGGAGCACTGGCAGATATCTGTAGAAGAAAGGGATTGCAATATTCTACTTGGTTATTTTCCCCTTCTTTAGAAAATGCTTCCTCTGCTTTTCCTTATATGTGGGATGACTCAACAAAACCTGAAACTTTGCTATCTTCAGCATTGTTTAAAGATGAGAAATGCAAGGAACATATCAGCATGAGGGAGACAGTAGATGCAGAGTAGAAACTGAGCACAAAAAGACTGAAAATGGCATTTTTCCATGCCTCTTCCCACAAATAAGCAAGGAATTATTTACAAGGCAGCCATTACGGGGTGACAGCATGCCCAAGTATGGGCAGCATGTCTAGGGAGGTGATCCTTCCCCTCTACTCAGCACTGGTAAGGCCACAGCTGGAGTGTTGTGTCCAGTTCTGGACTCCCCAGAACAAGAGAGACATGGAGAAACTGGAGAGAGCCCAGAGAGGCACCACTAAGATAATGAAGTAAGTGGAGCATTTCTCCTATAAGGAAAGGCTGAGAGAGCTGGGACTGTTCAACCTGGAGAAGAGAAGGCCCAGGGCATCTTATCAAGGTATACAAATACCTGAAGGGAGGGTGCAAAGATAGAGACAGGTTTCAGTAGTGCCCAGTGACAAGACCAGAGGCAGTGGACACAAACTGATACATGGGAGGTTCCCTCTGGACATCAGGAACTATTTTTTTACTGTGAGTTGACCAAGCACTGGTACAGGTTGACCAGAGAGGTTCTGGAGTCTCCATCCTTGGAGATACTCAAAAGCCATCTAGACAGGGCGATCAGTTGTAGGTGTCTCTGCTTGAGCAGGAGAGGTGGGCCACATGACCTCCAGAATCACACATTCTGTGATTCTGTGTCGAATTAGAAAGAAAACTATGTTTCTTAACAATGCACTCAAAAATCCTGGCTTGATGGAGCAAGTTAGAAATAATTCCACTGCAGTCAATGAGCTACATGGGTCAAAAAGACCAGAACTGGGCTGTAGGGTGTTATTCCATTATCCTAGCCTAATAGCCACGTTGAAAAAAAAAAAAAGAAATTTGTAACGCAATTGCTTGTGTTAAATGGCCAACGATATTTACAAGATATTTGCCTGTTTTCAGGTCTACAGATAACACTACAGCAAAAAATTGGTTTCTTCCTCTATGATTAGTGACAGTGTTAAAAGAATTGTACCAGGAGTCTTTCCACCCCTCCAAGAAAACATACAGAATCTTCTCTGGTGCTGTTCCTCTCCTATGTGTACTTCATAACAAAGGAGCTTATTTCTATCAGAAGGAGCTGAATTCCACTAGAACTAGAAAAGGTACAGATCTGAGTGAGCAGATTAACCTTTTCTCCACAGCAGGTGTATAGTCATCACAGATTACTTCTGCTCCATGCCAGGAGTGATTGAGCAATGCTGCACAGAGACCACTGACATCCCAAGAACACAGGTGAGGTGTGTAGCCTATGCACTGAGACAAGGATTTAATTCCAAATGCTGATTTTCTTTTCTCGACTTTTAACTAGGCTTGTTTGACCTTCTGTGTCGGAAGAATTTGAATAAACATCTTTTCTGTAGTAGCTATATCCCCTCTGAACATCTGACAGCCCAGAGGTTTACTGCAAATGTTTCCATCTCCTTTTAAAAACAGGTCATTTGTCTGGTTGAATCAGACTTATATAAGACACAGCTTACCAAGGTAGCCAGTGTGCATTAGCACTCTTTTATTAATGAGTTCTACACAATGAAACTCAACAATTCTTTCTGCTGCTCTCCCAGAGAACTGAAAACATGCAAGGGGTTTAAAGTGACTTTCTAATCAAGCTGCACCTCATTAATGGAGGCTTTTTTTAATAGCTTTTTATAGTGAGACTGCTTAAAAATACACTTTAATTAACTCCAGTTCATTTTTGCTTACTTTTCTCTTAATTTGATTTAGAACAAAGACTGTGAGCTGATGCTCACAAACAGGAAGAATTCTTTTATGACAACTTTTTAAACAAATGAGATTTAATCTTTTTAATTCAAAAAACCATGTCTTTCTAGTCATATTATTCACTAGGCGGATATTTACATAAAATCTAAATATTTATATGTGCAGTTCTTTATATATAGATGTATTAGCCAGGCACATTTTAGTAATGAAATATACTCCAGTACATACCAGTACACATGGCCAGAAGCACCAACCTAGAAATAAATTCTAGTAAATACTAGAATATATTCTTATAGAAAACAAAAAAATAAGCAATTAGATCTATTTTTTTTTTAAAATCTAAGACTTTCTGAGTGAGAAATGGAAGTAGATTTTAGCTCTGTGAGTAAAGATTTACCAGTCCTAATAATGAATATTTTAAGCATAAAAGACTTTTCTGCTGAAAAATGTCTAAACGAGGCTTTAAGAAAGAAACATGGCAGACTAATGTGACAGAAATTAAGGTAGGAAAGGAGGATCCTATAATAAAGGCTAGCAATATGTGAAGCCATGGCTGAGAGCCGACTCCACCTGAAAAAATTTCCATGGAGAGGAAATGACAAAAAACAAGGAGGTGATAGAAAGCCAAATAAATTAAGATAGACACAGCACAGTCTACCTAAGAGATTTGCACTGACTGGATAGCTGGAAATTGTATGCAAACAACTAATCATGCAAGAATTACTGGAAACACATGGCAATTGACCATGCTCTGGCTTTGGGCAGGTTGGACTGGATGTCCTGAGATTCCTCCCAGACTGAACTATCCTGTGATCTAGAGAGGAATTAAAATGCATTTTCCCCCTTTTTCTGTACTGATCACCAAATTGAGCCATACGGCCACCAGAGAAGTAAGGACCACAACTGCAGGGGAGGAAGAGAATTTTCAAGAAAAGCTGCAGGTTATTCTTGTACTACATGCCTTTTCTTTTTTTCGCTTTTTAATCAATAAGACACTACTTTAAATTTGTAATTTCCTTTAAAAGGAAACCCAAACATGTTACATTTTCCCTCTAAGGATGATGGGGGGATAAACCTTCTTTTCTGTCGCTGAAAGAATTGAATCAGCTCACACAATATGGCTTTTCCAGGAACAGGGCTTCCTCACACAGGCAGCACGCACCCCAGGGGCAACTACTACCTGCAACAACCCAAACCACATTTGAAATCAGATGGGAATCAGACCAAGACCTGAGTTAGACCGGAACGATCAAGTGTCAGCATGAAACATCTCAGCGAGTTTGGGTTCCTCTCCTGCTCCGTAAAGGAACTCTGCCATGACACTAGTCATAAGGATATAATAAAACTTCTTTCACTCTGTCCAGTATAGCTGCCTTCCAGTCGGGACAGCCCTGTGAAAAACACACTGCTTCATGGGTAGGCACACTCCATTTTTCTGACAATTTTGATGTTTCAAAATAGGGTTTCTACCAACTACAGTTCAGCGTTTAACAATTCAGAGGGCTGGATTCCTGGCTATTGGATACTTTTGCAACCAGGGAGCCAGGTTGGGCTAGGGACCCCAGAACTGCAGCCAGCCCCCAGGAGTTTGGGGAAAAAATCAAACCCAGAAACCAGGAAACGTTTGGGCAAGATTTCACAAATAAATGTATTTCCTTCAATCTCCAGCAAAACCCATTCTCACTTTAAATACTCTGACCTGACTATATGATTTGGGTATTTCAGCTGAATCTATCTAACCAGTTTTCATCTGCACCTTCTTAAAAGGCCCGTAGAGAACTGGTGTCAGTCCTGTCCCTCAATGTCTAGGCAACCTGATTCCATCTCTATACAAGGTAATGAGTTTCATTAAAGCTGTATTTTCTAGTAAACAGATAAAAGATTTGCTTTTCATTCTTTGTAACAAGGGAAATAGGGAATAAATGTTCTTCCCCTGTAGCTAAAGAAATTTGAAACAAGTCCAAACAGCTTCTCTATTGAATTTATACAAACAGCAGCTCTAAGCTCATAAAAATATATCACTGTGAAGCCTACAAATATGGCTTCATTTTATTACTCTTACAACGATAATTTGGAGCAATAAATATTTTACACTGAACTTGTATTCTGTCTGCAATGTGGGTCATCTAATTTGCTCGGACTTCACTTTATTTCTGGAACTCAGGTTTCATAACCAGGTTGGTCTGTGCCTGGAAATCCTAATGATGTTAGCTGCAGCTAGTTACATGCAACAAACACAGACTAGCCCATGTTACACATGAGTGGTATTTAATGAAAGCCTGGATCAAGCTTGCTTTCTCTCTGTTAAATGCACCTTTCTCTGCAAGGTCAGTTGATTTCCACGGAATCTCTTGCAAACTTGGGTAAAGCTTTGAATCAGAGTGGCAGAGTTGAGCCTCAAGGGGTAGAGGCCATCACAGGAAAAAAAAAAAAAGTCTTTTAAAAGCAACAGTGCCCTTAAAGGAACACAGTTATGCTGGATATCATCTGGAAGGTGAAAGCATTCAACCTTGAACACTGTGCCAAATAAAGACTACAAAGCATCTGCCTGCCTGGGCATGTTCTTTTCATTGAAGGTAACCATATCCCTACTGTAACTACCAAAACCACCTTAAACCTTTGAGCTTTAAGAGCTTGTTTTAGGCTTCCAGTCGATTTAGTGATGTTGCATTCTGCTTGAAATAAGCAAAGACCTCACAATCAAAAGAATTTTTTCCCGTAGTGTAAAGCCAGGGGACAGATGACCACACAGTGGGTCCCAGCCTGGGTCTTCGCCCTGAGCAGGTGAACACATCACACTGCCTGGGGCAAGGATGGCTCCAAAGTGTCCTGTCACTCCCCAGTGCTTCCGAAAACACACAGTATGTGTCACCTCCTGCTGACTGTGTGAAAGTGGGCCATGGCTTTACCTGCTTTTAGTCCCCTTAAAGCCAGGAGACATCCCAGATGATTCAACTGGGACCAAAGTCCCTCTCACTGGAATGCCACCAGGCTGTGTCCAGGAGTGTGCTGAGCAGGGCACACCTCTCAGTTCTCTGTCCCCTGCCCATGTCACACACTAAAGGCTGGGCAAAGTCTAGCCCTCAACAATATACTGCGGTACCAGAAGAAACACGTCTGTATTTATTACCTATGCTGGTTTGTATTTGAGTTGCAGGGTATAAATTCAACAGAAAGACTTTCCTTCACCTAAGCAGGAAAGCCAGTAAAGTACACTTCAATTAGAGTATGCAGATTAGTTCTTGCCTATTACTATTAAGTTCTCACAGATCATGTAGCATTGGCATGACAGGGAATTGCTTCTAAAGAAAGCAATAATGATACACACCCCCCATTAAAAAAAAAAAAAAAAAAAAAAAAAAAACCAACAGAACCAAAAAACCAACTAGGATAATATATTCCATCAGGTGGCAGGTGCAGGAAAACAAAGGGGAGCAGAACAAATGCAGAACGGTACTCTCAATCACAGCGATGTCCCCTAAAAACTGCAATGGAAACTGTTATTTTGAAGAGCATTCATATCTTTCTCTTAATATAATCTGAGGCCAGGCATTCCTAATTTAGAGTAGCCAGAAGACTGAGCAAAGAATTAACTTGTCTTATGGAGGCCTTCTGGCTATTTCCTTATATTTGTACATGGCTCATAGTAGAAAAAAGTCTTCTAGCTCTCAGGCTGAACGTATAATAAACCTAAATAACACAAGAGGCTTTTTGACATTGAGAGATGTCTGAAATTACAAGTCTGGAAGCATAATAATGTTTGAATGGGAAGGCAACTCCAGTCAGTCGTTTACCCTGCCTCCTTTCAGCGACTTCAGGTTTTTTTCTGGATTTGAAACTGCACAGCCGGGCTCAGACGCATAGATCGCTGTCACCCACCCCGACTGAAAAGGTCCGTGAGCTGCAAGCAACTTCCAAGGGATATAATAGCATTTAACTTTTTTTCCTCCCATTTCAAGTGGCTGCGTACCACTGAAAATAGAGATCCTAACCTTTTCTCACCAGCTTTCAGCCACACACTCTTGTGCTGGGGCAAAAAGCCTCGGTGAGGCAGCTCGCACGAAACCAACGGGAAATTATTCTCTCTGCTGGCGCTTTTCTGCTGCTTTAGCAAACTCAACTGCCCCACGAACGAGCCGGGCAGCAGGAAGGTGGGGATGGGGAAAACCTCTCCAGCACAGGCCCTGCTGTCCTTGCAGGGCTCTGCTAGCCTTGGGATGTCACCCTGAGCAGACGGGTGGGAAAACCTGTGCAGCAGCCACTGCTCCCTGCTCACCCCTGACTCTTGCCCAGAGCTCTTGTCACCCACACAGCTGTTCAGGAAGATTACAGCAATTATCACTTTGTACCTATCCCCTTCTCTTTATATAGCAGTACCTTACCTGAAAGGGGTACCCTACATTCTCAAAGGAAAAAGCTTAATTACTTGCAAAGCTATAATGAGCCTCACACATCTTCTGGAGCTTGGATCTCCTCCATTGCCAATTTACTACTAATCTTTTTTTTTTGCCTTTACTTTGCTACACCCAACATTCTTCAGATCAGGTAAAAGTCATCATCCCGAGTCTTGCCTCACTAAGTAATAATCTCTGTTTCTTATTACAAACAGCACTTCATTTAGGGAAAGGGAAAGGAAAAGTCTTAAGTGTTTATACTGAGCTACAGGATTCTGACAGGCCTCTTACTTACAGCAATATAAACCTCGGTGCTCCTCAGCGCTCGACTCCCGGAGCTTAAAGTGCCAACCTGAGAATGTTTGCATAAAGAAAATGTATCAGAAGGCCATGGCATTACTGCATGCTTCACAGAGATCATTTTAAATAAAAATCTAAACTGTGCTATGAGGCAGGGCTGTGAGGAATCGTCAGATTAATCCTTTATTTATTTCTCTGGGAAAAGTTTAATATTATCACTTAATTATCATTCATTCTCCCGTTTCACTGTAAGGGTCCCTCCTGCAAGCCTCATTTTCACCTAGCTTTCATCAGCTCACCTATACAACAAGCCCTCACTTATTCTATGTAAATAAACCTTCCCTGGAAATATTTTTATGAGATTAGGCTTTTTAGATTTTCCTTGCACCTCCTTCAGTATTGTTCCTACAGCAGCCTGGCCCCTCTCACACAGTTCCTTTCCATCTGCTACATTCTGTTTGTTTTGCCTGTGTTTTATTGCTTAATCTAAGATGTGAATTTAATTTAAAAATGCTGGACCGTAGAGAGAATATATGGTAAAGGTGGGTCCCAGCCTGGACCATAATACTGCATCCCTTCAACATTGTCATTAGTAAATGCACCACCATTGCTTCTGAGAAGCTTTGATGGTGTAGCTTGTTATCAGCAGCACTGGACACTTGACAGAAGCAAGCTCTACTTTCAAAAGGTTTCCAGTTTAGCCTTTTGTGTGTGTGTGTGTGTTCAAATCTGTTACCCCTGTGGAATTACTGTCTCATTCCTACAGTTTGTTTCCCTATTTCAGCTGTTCCTTCTACCACGGTCAGCCAAGCTGCTGTCTTCCACCTCAGGGACAGCTCTTCTCTGGACAGCCCAGAAAGCCTTCTCTTCCAGAGAAGAACCCTACCCAGAGTGGAGACACGGAGTCTGTTCTGCCAACACTAATCTAACTCCACCCGTGGACTGCAAAAGCCTAGGCTCTTCTTTCAAATCCTCACGTAGCTTGGGCGCTACAAGGTTTCACCACTCAAGAGTTCATTTTTGACCATTTCTTTTAAGCCACAGCTCTATCAACAGTGACATCAGGCCCAGCAAGCAGCTCAGCCTTCACTCCACCGGTGTGGGAGCAAACCGCTTACGGAGTGAAAGGACGTGTCCCTGGGTGTGTAGTGACTTCTTATTTCTACCAGGAGCCACATTGCCCAGTGGCCACGCTGTCATACCCAGCCTGAACACCTCCTAAGGGCTTGCCGTTGGGGATAAAGGAAAAACACAACGTGCAGGAAAGGGGAAAACTTCAAATGCATCTCACCTGAGTGAAGGCTGGCTTATAGCCTCACACTTCCAACTATGTACATCTTTCCATCCTTCCACTTCCTTTGCTTTTCACATCAAAACGGTGCATTTCTCATGTCTTTACATTCCGGCCTCGAATTAGACCTCTCTTCTTTACCTTCTAGACCTGAAGCAGCATACCTATTATTTGCTGAATTTAAAATAACATTATAATATATGCCGATTTAAATGTCTTTTATAACTCAGCCCCTGGCTTCCCTTAGCTGACTGGATTACAGCACTGCTTCCTCCCTGCTTTCCCTTGAGTATCTGGTAGTGACAAATCTAGGAATCTGTGAGCCTAAATTGTCCTGAATTGCTTAAGTCATAATCGCATTACTTCAACGTGACAAATGTAAACTTTGTTGTGTAACAGGCAGCTCTAACGTAGACCACATAGATAAAGCTCTAAGTATTTCCTTAATTAAGTAATTTTCCTGTCTTTGCTCTTTTAGGTATCTTCCACCTCTGCATTTCCAAGACAGCTCCCGTGATGAACAGTTGGAGTGGTGGCACAGGATTTGAAAGAGAACTTCAGGATTTGAAAGAAAACTTCCAAATCCCTCTGGGAAGGAGTTCCCTCCTTGGTGCTTCTGGCAGCATGAATCCTACGCTCTGCAGGCCGTGCTGGAAACAGCTGAACCTCCATGCTGCACCACGGCTCCTCCTGGGAGCCACGTCCTCCAGTGAGTCACCACCTCCTCCCTCCCCACCCTGAAGGCATCCCACCTCTGCTGCCTTCCCGTCTCCAACACCGGACCTGTCCCCAGCCCTGTCCCCAGATTGTCCCTCCCTGGCTCTGAATGAGTTGGCACCTCCTCAGGCAGAACTGTTTCCTCGGAGCAGGCTCCCATTTCTTCCACTGTATGGGCTCTTTTCAGAGTGTATGACACACGCCACTCATCCAGGATATGCTGGGATTTTGGGAAAATCAAACATCCCATTTTTCACATCCTCCTTTTCAGACTAACAAGGGAAGTGTAAATGAATATTAGCAACACCGTATTGATGATTTTAATTTCCTTTCTCATTCTTTTGACTTTTAGAATTCTCATTTCCTTTTTCTAAATTAGTCATTACTCAATTAACTGAATAAAAATCTAGCACGTGTACAGTTAGTGTCACTCTCCCTTACCACTTTTCCCACAGCTGAAGAGACACTACCACCATCACGTCAAACAAATCTGCTTTGAGGAAATTACACATTTGCTTGACAAAAAGAAGTATGCAGGCAGAACAGACCTACACTTCCATCAGGCATCAGATCTAGTAGCCCAGAATATTTTAATTTAAAAAGTAAGTATTACGTGTCAATGAAATGTACTTGAAATAGCTGAAGAACTGAGTAACTGACAGATCTCGAAACCTTATCGACAACTGGGATTCATTATCAAAGCACTGTGAAAATGTTTCCATTGTGAATGTTAAGCATCGGTATCACACTCACTGATGAAAATTTGTGAAAACTGAAGAAAAATAATTAAATCTACACTTCCTTGAGCCTAGAGAAAATGTCTTTCAGTGAGACACTACAAGAGATCACTTTGTTTAGCTTATCCAAAAAAAA
>JAHREE010000245.1:4726236-4956686 GCA_033628505.1 Tringa tobata | reverse complement strand
GGGGCCGGAGGGCAAAGTGGTCTTTGGGGGCTGGCGGGAGAGCAGAAAGCCTTAACTCGAGCTCGCTCCGGTTTGGAAGGACCAGCTCCCTGGAATAGTACAGGGATGGCTTGGTTATTGCAGTTCTCGATGTGCTTTTCAGGGTTAAGGGTGTAAGATGTTCACATCTTCTGGGAGTAAAAGGATGCTAGGAGGGAGGGATGGCAGTTCCCAGCTGGAAGAGTTCTGGTTTGGTCTTGTCTTCCAGCCGTGCAAAAGACCAGGAGCGGGCACCCAGCTAAGTACAGGCAATTCAATCACCTCAGTTGACTGGGAATTAAAGTATATGACCCTCTACGTTAGTGCAGTAGGTTGAGGGCTTTCCCTCTCCCAAGACTGTTCCTCTTTGGATACTGGGGAGAAAAAAAAAAATAAAAATCATATGGGAAGTCCCATGAATACGAGGCTTGAATGGCACGGGGATGGAGTGTCTGCAGGGATCGTCCTTCTGGCACCAGAGACCTGTTCGTTGCCCACTCCCACTGAGCCTCTGCAGTGTATATGGTATATGTACAGCAAGTAAAATATTTAGTAGAGCAGGTTCAATTCAGTGTATGCCCATATATTGCCTGGCTCTAAAACTTAATATGTAATTATATATATGAATGCAATAACTATTACAATTTACATCTGCTGGCATTCCTTGCACTCTCGAACAAGTGCATTTCCCACACTGCTTAGAAATGAGCGCCTGTCAGTAAGAGCACAGCTACTGGCAATAGCTTTAGCTATCTCTTGCACATCCACACTTTCAGTACCCACCCTTTTTTTTTTTTTTCTCCTTTTTGGAAAATGCAGAGATTTTTGACATTACGTAGTCAAAAATGAATGCCTCCAGTAGGTCAGCAGTAAGATTATGCATCTGAAGCAAAGCCAGCTGCTGCAGTGGAGAGGCACTAATTTGACAGAAAATTCAGACCCCAGAATTGCCAGGTTCCAGGTCCCCTTCGTGTCAGCATACTACCTTGGCTATTCTGAATTACCCATATGCTTCCACAGACACTACGGAAAAACAGAGTGGGTGGAAAACAGTTTTCCAATCCATAAGAATACATGCACATACAGATACAAATAACTCTTCTGCCTTTCATTGGAGGAAACCAGAAATCTTTTTATTAGTCTGAGTAGTGTGGGATCTCTCCCTTCCCTCTTCTAGAAATGCCACGCAGAGCCAAGAAGCATCAGAGCCCCAGAATACATCAAAGCTGATGGATTTCCATGAAAAGTTTTGATAATTAGGTAAAACTGAAAATATTCCTGGGCAGTCCAAAATGGAAGATCCTGGTGGGTCATCTCACTTCTCACCCCAGAGCATGAGGGTTCCCTCCAGGTCACCACGCAGTGCTTCACTTAGTAAATTGATTGGTTTAGCTAAGTCTAATACAGTGACGACCTCACCAGTGTGCACTCTGCTCCAGTATTATCCTGAAGTCAGGAGGGTGAAAGACACAGAAATAGGCTTGGAATATGACTTAAAAGATTGTTTGGAGGTTTGGGGGGGATGTTTTTATTGTTGTTTTAAATCTTACTGATATTTGAAACAGGGCCCACATCTACAGAGAGTGGTACAAAATTGCTTGGCAGAGGAAATGAGAATGGGATTGCTTAATCTGCTGTGTTTCCTTTTTCAATACATCCAGTTAAGGTGAGCCTTTGTAGAGAAAGGGAGGAAGACAGGACAGAGCCATCCTTTCACACAGGCGGTTTTCTTGGGGACAGCTTTGATGAATTAGGAAGCAACTCTATTAACTGAGGAATAGCCTTCTGCTTCCTCATTAGAATGTGACCCACTTTGCTTGGGAAGTGGGGTGGGGAGTAATTTCTGGATTTTGAATTGAACATTTGGGTTTACGAGGGGATAGAGAAGGCAGTGGTACAGTGTACCCTTTCTATTAGTGAAAAAAATTGAGTCCTGACAAGTATTAAAAAATTGCTAGAAGGTGGTAGGGAGATTCCATATTAGCATTCAGTAGAAAAAAATTCTCCGCATTCTGAGCTATTCAAGTTTATTTTTATTCTGCTGTAACGTCCCATTTTATTTTTACCTGCATGATGTTCTCTGGAATCTAGGGTATTCTCTCTTCTAAAAATTTTTATGATCTCTTGGCATGAAAGATTGCAATGGTCCCTTCTGACCTTAAGAAAGAGAGTGCATGTTATATATAACTACAGTCTATTATAAATTTGCTACTTTATTGCTCACACTGGAGCTGAACTCCTTCTTTAGAAGTCATGAACTGGTGACCTAGCTAATTTGTATAAACCGTATTTATCACAGCAGGTGCAGAAATATAGCAGATTTCAGCCAAAAATACTTCCTACCAAGTCAGCCTTTCTCAGCTTGTTAAATTCCTCTAACCAAAATTTAGAGGCTTTTTGAAGTATGTTTCTGAAGTCTTAGAGCTGATAGACAACATATCATCTTAACAGCACTGAAATTATGATTAGATTTCTTAACATGCTGGCTATAAAAGTTAAAGCCATGGTTTAATCGCTACTGGTTTTGCAGCATTTTTTTAATATAATTTGGGAAATGTACCTAGACAATATCACTTATGCACTGTAATACAGGTTCATACAGTTACTTATTTTTTCACCTCCCCTCTAATGCACAGATGTCTTATTTTATATATGATGAGATGATCAATAGTTTATGCCCATAGAGGTCTATGGCTTCAATAGTATATAGTTCTATTTAATTGAATACAATTGTCTCTGTAGCACTCACTAAAGTCGGCAATTAGTAGTTAATTACCAGGAACTAGAATTTGAGCATTTCATTGGCACTTGTTGTTTAAAACTTTTGTTAAAATGTGATTGAAAAAACTGTGAGGGGGAAGTGTGGGAAGCATTTCTTCATGAAGAGGGCATTGTGAGACAGTTTAATAGTTAAAAATAGCAAAATGCACAGTACATTTCCAAGGGAAAAAAAATGTTTCACAAACTAAATTGGATTTTTTTTAAAAAAAATTGCTCCCTTTACTGCTCTTGACTGAGCTTTAAGTGATAGCTGTCCTAGAGTTTTATGCTAACTGTGTACAAAGTATCACTTGAAAGATCTCATATAAACAACTAAGGAATATATCCTACAGCAGACACCATCTATTCTTAGGGGATGGGACTACATACTATTCATATTGATGACTTCTTGAAGAATTTCAAGTACACTACAGTTGAACTAGTTCAGGTTTTTTTAAGCCCATCACTGAATGCAAATTTTCAGTTGACTGACTTCATCAGTTTAGAAAGTTGTTTATAGAGTTGGTTATCTCAGTTATGGATTATTTTTTTCCCCCTGGTATAAGAAGCCAGCATAGCAGATGTGTGGGCTGTACAGAACAGCCTGCTTTGACCAGCAATGTTAGTCTTGTATTTTGCAGAATTGAGTGCCCAAGTATGTGCAAAGGAAAATACAGCCCATAAACTGTCCTGAGGTTCTATCACATCTGCAAAACTAAATATACTTTATAAGAACGGAATGTCTCCCTCAGATTTTCTGCTCTAATCTCCCTCTAGAGACAAACTTTAGCAACTGATCTATGGTTCTCATTCATGCCAGACTGTGCTTTTTTAGATGCCTGGGCAAAGATCTCTCCAGTGAAGGGCTTCACTTCTGCAAGGAGAGAAAGGGGGGACATCTGAAACTTAACATCTTCATCCTCAGTCCCTAGAGAAACATAAAAACACAGCTGCCCTTTCATGAAGGTGAAGTCACCTGCTTGTTCATGGAAAAAGTGTAGTCATCCCTCTCCAAGTCGCTGTCCTGGCAGTAACTGTGTCCCATTAGCTCTGCTAAACCCCTCAGTGGGTTGCTGTGGGCTGTTTTTGTGAAGTATCCCCCCGTCACATTTGCCAGCAGCCTCTGCCTGACACTGACTGCCCTACAGACACTCCATATGTTCCCTCCTACCCATTTGGGCACCTAACTTAAAGGTTCTTTATGAAAGCTCAGAACTAAATCCACCCCCAGCAAAAATGAAGTTAGCAGTCCAGGGAAAAGCTATCTTATTTTTTAAATACTAATTTGACTAAAAATATTTAATCTAGGTAGGTGAGGGGTCTAGAGCATAAGTCTTATAAGCAGTGGCTGAGGGAACAGGGGTTGTTTACTCTGGAGAAAAGGAGGCTGAGGGGAGACCTTATCGCTCTCTACAACTACCTGAAAGGAGGTTGTAGTGAGATGGGGGTAGGTCTCTTCTCCCAACAAGAGGAGATGGTCTCAAGTTGTGCCAGGGGGAGGTTTAGATTTGATATTAGGAAAAATTTCTTCACTGAAAGGGTTATCAGGCATTGGAACACGCTGCCCATGGAAGTGGTTGAATCACCATCCCTGGAGGTGTTTAAAAGACAGGTAGATGTGGTGCTGAGGGATGTGGTTTAGTGGTGGTTTTGTCAGTGTTAGGTTAACAGTTGGACTTGATGATCTTAAAGGTCCCTTCCAACCAAAATGATTCCATGATTCTAGTTTTAGCCATCCCATTGAGTGAGGGTAAACATACTGAGGCATTAAAATACTTTGGTAATGCGGTAAGAGATAGTCAGAAGTCATAAAACAGTGACATATGTTTCAAAGAGCGCTGTAATATGCTTAAAAGTTGATGAATTTTGGCAGCTCTGGCTCTCAAACTGTTTTTACTGAGAAAAGCATCCATTTACTTCCAAGTTACTATTACTTTTGAAGAGGTTTTAATCATGAAAGCTGAATTGATTGGCAATGTCCACATAGAATCTTGTTGAATAAACAGTATGGCACATTTCGTTAATTAATTGGAGAAAGCTGAAGAAAAGATTAAGCAAAAGCAATCAGACTTTTTGAAAAGTCTTGGTATAATCTTTAAAGCGCCATTTAACACAAACTGTTTCTTTTGCTAACTTGCTCGTTTACTTGAAGTCAACACAAAAGTAATGACTGTCAGTTAATTTTTTTGTACTAATCTGGAATACGAAGTCACTGAGTGAAGTCACGTATGATCTGCATGACTTGTGGAAGCAGCAGAGAGTATTCTTAAAGCAGAACAGTTATTTGGCAGAGTGGCTGCTATAAACTCTTTAGTGCATGCTGCTTATTGTTGAAACAGGTTTTTTTGAGCCATAAATCATAAAGCTATGGAATACACGTTTGCATCATTTATATAAACTGCTGTAATTCTAGCCACCGAACTGCAGATCTGCATAACGTGTTAAAGAGGACTTAAGTGAAGAATGACAACCAATTTATATGCTGTTTTATTCCTGGACACCGCTTTGCCCACACAACATATGTTGTATGCTGCATTTAGAGGCACACTCGTGTCCATTGTGTTGCATTAGTCTACCACAACAAAATAATTGATCCGGCTATCAGACCTAAACAGTTTGAGAGAATCAAAAGAGAATAGAAAGAAAAGGCGGACAAAGTTTTATTGTTTGCAAGGAAAAAGAGCAATAGTGCAAAGCTACTCTGAATAATTACTGATATGGTTCTTTGGGTGTGCATAAAGATAGTAAATGCTATGGGTACTATAGCAGTGTTCTGCAGTGTGAGAACACCTGAACAAATAGCTGGGGAGGAACAAAGAAATTCTGCACGTCTGAAACAGAAGATACTCCCATGTTATTCTGAGGTCTCACATTCCAACAGAAAACAGTTGCTTTTATTTATTAGAAAAAATAAAAAAAATTGAGTTAAGAATGGGAAGACACTGAGGCCCTTGGTACCACACCTGGAATATTCCAAGTCTGATTTCAAAAAGCAATGTCAGCCAACACAGATTAGAGTTACAGTTAAAGGACACCTTGCTGTGTCTTTTATTTCCCCTCAACACTCCCATACTGTACTCAGCCACGGGAAGACTTGAAGAAAAAAAGTTGGCAACTGAGTAGTATGCGAACTATGAATTAAAAATGAATAGTCCCAATGAATTGGTGTATATATAGTTTGTTTAAAATAAAATCCCAGCAGTGCGGTTTCACTAATATCCAAGACAGCCTATTGCAGAACGTGGCTATTAGCATCAGTCTGACTGCTAAGAAATAAGGGTTCCTACCATTAGGCTTTAACTTAACTCCTTTCAACAGCAGGAAAGTTCCAGTGTTCCTCACGGGAATCCTATTATGCTTTTCCAGTAAGGTGTTAAGACAACAACTCAAGCTTACTATTTATGGAGCTAGTGACTCTTAAAATATACCCCGGAGTAAGTGGCTATTCCTTTAATCTGTGACCTTAAAATTCAGCAAGAGTTGATATTTTGCTGCTCTTATGTACTGGGCTGACCATCGGTCACTGATCCAATCCATCTGCTGCTGTACCATTGGCTCACATTGCTGCTGAGTATGGTGGCAGGACAGCTTGGTGGGGACATCCACTGTGAATTTAGCCATATCAAATTGTCTGTCACCCGGTGTCCCCTGCGCCGCCATCCCTCCTCAGTGTGAGGCTAATAATTAAGGTTATTTCTTGTTAAAACTGAAGTAGATTAAGCTGAGAAAGATTAACAGGAATGGTGAGGACAGGGAGGGAGGGCAGAAAATTAATGACGGCAGCCAAAATGTGGAGATCTTTCAGCCAGATAAAACTTAACAGGGACCAAAAATGGAAGAACAACAAATTCCTCTGGAAAGTTGCCTCACATCAGACATCACAGAACAGCCCAGGGCATGACCTTCTGCCCGGGACAGGGCATGCCCACCAGCTTGAGGCACACACTCTTTGGACTTCACATCTATCAGGACACCTTGCTTCCCTCTCCTCCCAGCCTTGATTTCTGCTTCCTAACAATATCTTTGCCTTGTAGCCCTTTAAAAGTGATTAGAAAAAGGGAAAGCATAAAAGTAATAATCAGTGGCAAACATCAGGAAGCAGACCTGCTCCATTCAGGATGGAGTCATGACCTCTGTAAATGCAAAGCTATCAAAAAGAACTTTCCAGATCACTTAGAAACACATCATTAGTCCTTGTCACACTGGGACTTGGCTTATTGTGGAAAAGTCATTAGTTTCTTTTCAGATTCTCTGGAGAATTTCCAAAACCTAGCCCTTGCATTTCCTCACGTTGTTCGTATGTAAGTTGGTATTTCAGCCCTTGTTAGCTGGTACAGTACGTGCCACTCCAAGCTTAAATTCATAATTGCAGTAGCCTACTAAGGCAAAGCAGTCAGGTGCTATGCCATCGTGGGTTCCACATCTAAATGGAATTAGGAAATACCAAAATCATACTTACACAAGCCCTCCACCGAGGTTATAAAGTCTTTGAAAGGGATCATAATTTAGGGAGCTTGCCTACACGGCCAGCTCATAACCTTGCAGTCTAACAGCTATGCGACGTGTGAGGCCATTAAGATTTCACTTCAAACATTGCATTAAAAGCACCCTGACCTTTAAATGGAGTTCAGTGGTGGTATTTAATAGTCTTTTGATAAAGTTAGTTGTTTACATCACAGCAGCTTGCTGGGTAACCCTTGAAATGACCTTCAGAAATCTCCATTTTGTATTTTCTTTCCCGAGTATCATGACTGGAACCAGAGCTCTTTTAGCATTTTGTTGATGCAGTCATTCTATAGACTGTGAATTCATTATTTTATCATTTTGAAGTGTTAACTTCACATAAAAATGACACAAAAATTCAACTTTTCCTTGGTCTGCTACTCACACAGAGCTCTTCCTAACTTCTTCCTAGGAGAATATTACCTTCCCATGGTTGAGCAGCTCTATCTGTTTTGCCTGAGCCTTTTCCCCAGGAGTCTTAATTTCTAAGGTTGCTGTCACATAGTCCTTTAGGAGGTTATAATTCCCAGATTTCCTACAAGACCCTCAGGTTTTAGGAATGCTCTTTTGGTCCAGTCCACACCTTTTCCTTTTTATGTTTTGTTTCCAAGATAAGCCTATTCTTGCAGATATTAAAAAAAAAACTACTTAATTATCTTGTGATTGTGGTTCAAGTCTAATGAAATTGGATTTTAAATAAGAATTAAAAAAATAATACTCCAGATTCAAGAGAAAGGTTCAGAATGTTCATGTCTCCCGATGACGGGAAATAATTTTCTCATAGGATTATTGTATGCACCTGTCTTTTGAATAATTTAATTATACCAAATGATCTATGAGCCTAGAGTCAGGAAAGCTGAAGAAGTTTGTTCGGTTGTGAAAATCAAGATACTTGCAGGGTAGCTTTAGTACTGATGTGCCTGAGTATAAAATAATGTGCTTCTTTTTCTTTTCCCTCTTTCAGCAAAGTTTCTGTTTGAGAAATACGCGTTCACTCAGCAAAACAAAAACAACTTTTAAAGGTTGATCTCAGTGGAAAACACTCTATGCCCCATTACGTGCTTGAGTGAAACCAGACTAAGAACTTCTGTCATGGCAGCTTTTCTACTGGGAGCTGTGTTGCTTATTGTTCAACCTGAGATAGTGCCTTCCAGACCGGCTATAAATTCGAAGACTGAGACTTCTTCTCAGTCTGTTCAGAGAGAGCTTTTAAAGAAAACATCTCAAAAAAATGACTTCAAGGAGAACATTCATTCTAATGGATCGTGCCGGCATCTGCCACAGACTATCATTATTGGAGTAAGAAAAGGTGGAACAAGAGCTTTGTTGGAGATGTTGAGTCTCCATCCAGATATTGCGGCAGCAGAAAGTGAAGTTCACTTCTTTGACTGGGAAGATCATTATAGAAATGGATTGCAGTGGTATATTAATCAAATGCCATTCTCTTATCCCCATCAGATCACCGTGGAAAAAACTCCAGCATATTTCACATCACCTAAAGTGCCTGAAAGAGTTTATAACATGAACGAATCAATGAGACTACTCCTTATTTTAAGAGACCCCAGTGAGAGAGTACTATCAGATTACACCCAAGTGTTCTATAATCACATGCAGAAGCACAAGCCGTATCCATCCATTGAACAATTCCTGATTAAAGATGGTGAACTCAATGTGGACTACAAGGCAATAAACAGAAGCTTGTACTACATTCACATGCAAAACTGGCTGAAGTATTTTCCTCTGGATCATATCCACATTGTAGATGGGGATAAACTAATCAAAGATCCCTTCCCAGAAATAGAGAAAGTAGAGAGATTTTTGAAGTTATCACCACAGATAAATGCTTCAAACTTTTATTTCAATAAAACTAAAGGCTTCTACTGCCTGAGAGACAGTGGTAGGGAGCGTTGTTTACATGAGTCAAAAGGACGAGCACACCCACAAGTAGATACCCGGTTGCTCGAGAAACTGCATGAATATTTCCATGAACCCAACAAGAAATTTTTTGAACTTGTGGGCAGAACATTTGACTGGCACTCATTTGTGGCAAGTTAGTGGTAAGCTTCAGAACCGATGTTCCAGTGTACATTTAGAAATTTTGAAAAGGGCATTTAAGCTATAATTTATTTGTAAAATCCATAAATACTTCTGTACAGTATTAGATTCACAATTGCCATATATACTAGTTATATTTTTCTACTTGTTAAATTTCAAAGCATTTTGTATTGTTTTTCATGGTTGTTAACATTGTGTATGATGTGTCTATATGAAGAAACTAAATTATTTCACTGCAGAAGATGGTCTCTTGAGAATGCATTGTCTTTTTAATAAATAAGAAATTCATTTCAACAGAACCTTCCAGAAATTATTTGAATACTTTGGCCTTTCTGGACTATTCTGGACTTTCTCCTCTAATTGCTAATGAATATACTAAACTTTACATTTCCTTTTTTCCTGCTTTAAAGAAAAAAATGTGGTTTTAATAATTTCTTTTTCAATGTTGTTGTACTTAGCAAACTGTTCCATCCTGCTTCATAAAATTATTTCCTGATAAAGTGGTGGTACTTATACATATTGGGACATGTACACCCAAAGGACAATGGAAGTGTCTGTGTAATATGACATAAACTGACATAAACTGCTGTACTTCCCTTCCTGCTTAATGTTATAACAAGTGCTCCTCAACTTCTTTAGCAGTACAGTACTTTTTTCATGGCAGATTTTTAAAGATTCTGTGGGGGCAAGCTCATAAAAGCCAGAGTTATGGTCAGAAATATGGTAAACCTGAAAACTTCCTACAATCTCTGAATGTATATATACTTTATAAAGAAGGAGAGTTGAGATAAGAGTTTAAGCAATATAGGGACATTTTCAAGGTTGCTTATGACTGTTCCTACGTTTTATAGCACATTTATGTTTTGCCATCTCTGGAAACAAACATACCAGAAAAATTAGTTGGTCTACATTCCAATAAGCAACAGCTTCATTCATATAATTACCACATTTGTACCCTATTTAAGGCTGTTTTCCATAAGTCGAGCAGGTGCTTTGTGCACCTGAAATGTGCCCATGGACTACTGTTCGTTTAATCTCCTTCCAAGAACCATGATGCTGTCTTGATTAGCCTTGTGTGTTGTGGGATTAACCCCAATTCCAGGAACTTTTATGGTCTTCTATCTGCTAGAAATGGAAGTTAGATGTTAGTGCATTGGTAAAAATTACAGCTGTTCTTGTAGTAGTAGTAGTTACAGTCTCTTGTTAGCCATCAATTTCTGGAGTTAGAGTTAGTCCTGGTTCCTCACAAGGCTTACTATGGAACTTTCATTCTGAGCTCCTAATTTTCATTTTACGGTCTTGAGTTTAGCCATTGAATGTGCAGTGGTGACACCATGTAAATTTGAGCTTGTAACTGATTGTTACAATCCTTCATAAAATTTAAATGTAGATTCATTAATTATTTTTTTTTTTTCTGGTGAGATGGTGCAAACTTGGGCACTATGACAAGGTATTGTCTGGATGCAAATATCCCATATTATGCTGCTTGCATGAAAATTTGCAGATGCTGCCCCTCTCTCCCACTCCTTGTGCACCTGCCCAAGCTGTATTCAACCTCAGAGAGGTTGGTGTTGTTTTATAAAATAGACCTTTGACGAAAGCCTACAATGAAATGGTATTGTACTCAATAAAATATTTTCTGAATTGCACCTTTCCTTTCTCTTTTGTTCATCAATTTCTAGGTTGGAAGTCCAGAATTTAGGATTCAACTCCATTTTAAATGTTGCTTAAGAATTTAGCTGTAGCCTGGTGCATTGATTAGAAAGCAGTTGTTTGCTGGTGGGCTGTGCCTGCGTGTTCCATTGCTGACCAGAAATATACAAGGAGGGAAAGTTTCTTGTGGCAATAACACTGAATCTTATATGAGGCAGATGCCAAAAATAACAGGATTATTGTACCATCATGCTCCTATTAAAGTTTTAGAAAGGATAAACTCAATGGGGTTTGTGAAAGGTGGGGCAATATTGTTTTTCTATGCCCATTATTCCATTTCCCTGCAGGAGCCATATGGACCTAAGAGGTTTTGGCCCAGACAAAAGCCTTCCCACCTTAGTATAGTCCCATCTTCACTAGTGACTCCCTACAGTCCCAGACTAAGCCCACCACGTTCACTAGCTTTTGGCTGGGAAAGGAAAAATACTACCAGGGTGTGTGACCTGGATCCAGAGGAGTACAAGAAGGCAGGGTTGCATCAAGTTCACCTGCAGGAGGTCATGCAGGGCAGCATAGGCCAAAGTGTCGAATTGCAAGTGCTAGAGCAAGGTTTACACCTGATATATACTTTTAGGTATATAATGCTACTTAATACCAGCATCTTACCTGTCACTCAGCAGGACACATGCACATGTTCCACCCAGCCCGGTATGGCTTGTCTCTGTAGAAAGAGAAGTAGAGCATGAACCACTGGGTCACTATTACTGTGGTAATGCTAGGACCTTGTAGCATGTTCTCTGTAAGTTCGGGAGGATAAGTGACCACTTCAGGGGGACACCCTGAAGCAGAAGCTCACATGACTCATGCCCTAGACCCTAAGTTCAAAGGGGTCCACAGACAGCGTCACACCACACGTGTACACCTTGTGCAGGGATGGCATGATTGTACAGAACCTTATCCTGGAGATTACACAGCTAGCTGTGTGGTAGCCATGATGGCAATGGACAATAAATCACACCCACACTACTAATAATGGTAATATTTACCTGCTGTAGATGTTCTAAGTTCAAGAGTTACAATATTTAAAACTAGGATTCTGAGTGTGAATTTTCAGCTTAACAAGGGCAACATTCATTTTCCACACTCTATTTAAATATATTTGCTAGACTGTTTCTAAAGAAGTGCTAAATAGCAACAAAAGCCAACAGAAGACAGTGAAGAGAGAATGAAAGAAAGAGGCTGAAGCACATTCCGATTGGGACTTAGAAACGCTGATAGTGAGCTTTGAAGTCATGCCGTATCTATTCATAAGAGAAAAAAAAAATCCCTGGAAATACCTTTTCAGTGTTGTGCAATACAGGTCTTTTTTTCCTGTAAAACTCTACCATCTCAGGTTTAAAGTACAACCACTTGGTTGTTGCTCCAGAGGCCTGTTTCCTCGGGGCAGCAAGCCAAGTCTGTGATCACTCCTGCAAATATAAAAAAATACAACACTTTATGGTAATTCAATGTCCAATTCAAAGCGTACCACTGCCCTTGAGTACAAGGGGAAATGCCAATCAAGTCATTAATTAGGGTGGCACTGCAGGACTAAGTCTTACCCTTTGCTTCACAACATGGATTAGTGTGAGTCTTCAAAGCCAGATGTACCTGCAGAGGACAAAGTTTAAACTACAATGATTATCCCATGAACACTGCTGAAAGAGTATGGAAAGGGAAGGAAGTCTTCTAGGAAAAAAAAAAAAAAAAAAGGTATTACTTCATCAAGAATGTTGCTACATCTGCTGGTGGTGCTGTGTGATCCTTTTGCATGTGCTTTGCTGTTCCTTGTACCTTTTTCCTGATGTTGTAGGTGAAATAACATCTTCTGTGCTTGAATAAATCAACATTGTTTTGGAACTTCTCAGAAAAAAATCCATCCTTTTTTTAATCTTGCTTGAACCTATTTGCATGGGGAATATGGTAGTTCTGAGCTGACGAGTGTGTGAGACTTACCACCACAGAATGTTTTAGGGGAGAACTTCATTACTTTGGGGCTCGAAGCTGACCGTTCCATATTTCCTTGTCTGCATGCATTTTCAGACTCAGTCTCTGCAGAAAGTCAGGATTCTCATTCCCTGTTGGCATCCAAACAGATTTCAAATGTCTAAAGAGAACTAAAATGAGATAAGGCATATTTTATTTTCATTTATCTTTCTTCTGCTTTTTCTCTTATGGCTGACCAGATATTTAAGAAAATTCACGCATGCACCTCACAAGTAAGAGGCTGTACATAAAGACTACTTCTCAGTGATTCCTTCAGAGGAATATCCCTTCTCCTTTCCCTTTTTTAAAGTCTGTGACTTGAAAGTCCCAAATTAGCTCACACAGTGAACGAAATTTTGCAGGAGTACATTAATATATGTTCTGTAATATATGTAATAATAAATAAAGTAATAAAATGTAAAAAAGGGCAAAAGTATTAAATTAAGCTAACATATGCCAACAAAGTGTGTTGTACTTGCTCCTAGGTACACATCAACTGAAATATTTGCAAGTATGTGCTCCTATAGCTGTATCATTACTCTTTTCTCATTCTTAACCAAGTAACTTTTACTTATATGACTCTACTTACGTGCCCAGTTATGCTGAAAAATTTTTATGTTCAATGTTAATTCCTTCATTTTGCAATTGCATTGGAAAGACCAGACACAGATGGCAGCCATGCAACTATCTTATGAGTAAAAAAAAACTGTTATTAATATTTTGCTTATCAGAAATAAATGAAATTGCATTTATATCTCCTAGAACATTACCAAAGGAGAGCAGTACTTTCTTTTCTTGCAACAATAATCCATCCACAGTAAATTTTCTGCTTAAGTAGCACACAACAGTTGATGCAGTTTTTA
The DNA here is from genome assembly GCA_033628505.1 of Tringa tobata. NCBI lineage: Eukaryota > Metazoa > Chordata > Aves > Charadriiformes > Scolopacidae > Tringa > Tringa tobata. Next base: position 4,942,809 of record JAHREE010000245.1, on the reverse strand, counting down.
AGTTAATAGTGCAATAAACTCAACAGTGATGCTGCAGATTTTAAATGCCTTCTGGGATATATAAAATATGCAAGTCAGGGTGGGGAGCAGCTGGATGCAGGGGAACAGCTGGTCTCATTGGTCTGAGAACACTTTTTTTTTTAACGACATGAGATGTGAAATTATTGGCTTGGATATCACTTTATGTTGTCTATGAAAGCATTGTCTTCAATTAACTTCGAAGTCAATAATACCATGATAATGACATCATCTTTTTACTTGCTATTGACATTAGGCTCTGCCAAAACACAGTTTAAGATACAAACCCCAAAGAGCAGGTGCATGAGGGATCCCTTAGTATAAAAAAATTTGTAATACAACTCAGCTTCGATTATAAAGGTGCATTGGCTTGAACAAAGGACAGTTCTGAAGTGAGTGGTAAAATTCTTCTTTATTTAATATCCACCTTTAATGGATAAGGGTTACAGAAACAGGAACCTGTATGAATTCACAGTAAAACAGTAGAACAACTAACGTGCCCTCCCCTCCATGATTTCAAATCTATCAGTCAGCTGTAAGGAACAGGCCATCTTCCAGGACTCAATGCAGTTCAGTCACATAATGCTTAGTTACAAAAAGAAGAGTTCTTGCAGTATTTCTTACACCAGTCAGACTTCTCAGGGTATCTCCTATTACTGAATTTTGTGAAATTCCTCTTCCCCCTCCAGTATGCCACTGTATCGCATCTGTTCTATAATTAACTGCTCTATTAATACTCTGTAAGAAAGTAGATCCATGATCTGATGGCATTTTTATAATGTACTGTTCAAACGAATGGGAATTTGCAGCATTATGGGGTCCAAAACATACTTTCTGTATATTTGCTCTGATGACAAAATCAGAGAATAGTTTGGGTTGGAAGGGACCTTTAAAAGTCATCTAGTTCCAACCCCCCTGCAATGAACAGGAACACCTTCAACTAGATCAGGTTGCTCAAAGCCCCATCCAGCCTGGTCTTGAACACTTCAAGAAATGGGGCATCTACCACCTCTCTGGGCAACCTGTGCCGGTGTTTCACCACCCTCATCATAAAAAATTTCTTCCATATTCCTTCCATAAATGTGATATATTTTAAAATTTAATTGAATCAAAGTCAGATTATTTGCTGACTTTGCATTACAGGAGGTACTATTGTCACACCATCACATGCAAGTAGTTACCTAATGCATCTGAAAAATAGAAAGGCATAATAAAGGAACATATTTTCTTTGTTGCTAGAATAGCAACAATGCTATGTTATTGGCAGTATTATGCAACTTTTGCCCATACTACAAATGGTAGCAGTATTTCTTTTGAAGTAATGAAAACCATTCTCTCAATCCATATAGGAATGGGGTCTTTTTTCCCCTTATGATTTTGTGTAAAGTACAAAGAGCAGGAATGCATGTGATATAGCCACATAACAAAAGTTTACTTAAATGTAGCTAAACCAAAGATAACATAAGTGTGCATGTGCTGGAAGAAAAGAAATTGGAACCATACTGTGTCTTTTTTATTTTAATATCTTATCGTTCTCTTGCCTGAACGTGTGTGTTCCTGTGCAAGGGGAATGAGAGAGAAAAAAAGACACACTTTGCAGAAACAGAACACCTAGTTCATCCTGGCTGTCACGCTGGCTGGAACCAGGGTTAGACAGCCTTGTGAATAGACAAGGACACTGGAAGTGGATAGTAAGGGAATGCTGAATACAGGGGAACATCTTATCATAGCCTCATTCCCTATGTTTACATCCGTACATATGATGAACAAGCACTCTTAGGAAAAACAGCTTCTTGCCCTGTTCTTGTCTGTGCCACCCAAACAGAGAAAAGGCATCCAAATCCATCCAAGTGTCAGCTGGTTCCCGTGCCTTAAGGCCTTTTTTTAAAAGGCAGTGTAGTATAATGCAATTAGACTTATTATTCACCTAAGTATCTAATCTTCCCCTTTTTTGTTTTTAAATCTGTACTGAGTTTTCCATCTGCTACAAATAAAAGGGTTTGATGAATAAATGATTTACAGCCTGCAGGAGGAGAAGAGTTCATATTAAACATTTTGCAGACAGGAGACTTGCAAAAGAGGATATTTTCTCATAGAAAAAAAGAGCATCTGTGGACCAGTTGGTTTCTTGCTGACTAAGCCAACTGGGTATGATACTATTTTTGGCAGCTTCCTTATTCTTGTGTGGGCTTCGGTTATATGAATTCCATAAGATATCTATTATTGAATATAGCTATATATCATTGAATATCATGCATGTTATGTTTTATGATGTTGGCATTAGTTTTCTAAGTTTATGTTAAAATCCTAGCGCCGTTTTTTCATACTTAATAAACTTGAGTCAGCCAATGCTCAGACATTCATAAACCAAAAAGAAAGTAACATAAAAGTTAAACTGCCTCAAATGCTCCTTTTTTGTGACTCATACAACAGGTTTTTTTCTACAGTCTTATGGAAGAAAGTTAAATTTCAAGCACGGTAAATAAAGGAAAGGATTTACTATCCCTTACAAATAGGGCAATGCATGAAAAATGGATTTTAGCAAGTGAATTAACTGTTCAAGAAGTTGAACAGGGATTGACAGCTCAGGAAAGTGAAAAGGAAAGCCTTCCCTGTTCTCAGAACAAAGGTAAAATGGGTGTCACAGACTCTGTGGGGACCTGCAGAGTTCTGGTATGTCCCCTCCACCTTATCACAAGCAGGAGAGTTTTACTGCCTCTCATCTGTCACCAAAAGATGCCTTTTCTTCTCCCGTGCCCCAGGTAACTAGCCTTAAATTGGTCTGTTTAGCTGTGCGTATACTGGAAATGACAATTTAAACATAAAGGCAAACATGGCTGAGTAGAAGCATCTCTCTTTGCCACCTACATAACTGCTTGCCTTACAAACAGCTACGCCGAACCAGCTGGGAGGGGAATGTGCCCAGTGCAGACAGCAGGAGTACATTGCACTGACATCGCCGCTAAACTCTTCATTACCTTATGCAGCAGACAGCTTTGGCATTGTTCCTACTAACTGAAGGGCCTCAGCTCTTCAAAATTGCGGCCGTTTCTTTGGCAGACAGGCCATCATCTCTTGCGTTTGATTGTCTAGTAATAACTACTTGCCGGGGGGTGATGCCCCTAAATTTCTTTTTCCCCAAACCAGTGATTCAGAATGTGACTTCAGCAGATACAAGCCACGGTTGAGCACTCAAAGATACTGCTTAATCTGGCCAAAGCTGGTCAGGGCTGTGCCAGAACGGGAGTGGATTCAGCTGAAAAAAAAGAACCCAAACAAAAACTGTTTTTTCAGCTGCATCAGGTCTCTGGTTCAGATCATCACGCAGTTCTGCAAACACAGGCAACGCTGAGCAGACTTGAGTGTGAGACAGCTTTTCATTGCAACACTGCTACCGAAAATTAGCCTATCAAAATACAGAGGTCTTCACATATTACAGCACTTTGACGTATCCCTGCCCTCTATTTGTACTGCCTTAGGGCTGGTACAACTTTTGGGGAACTACCCTGTAAATTGGATCAGAGAACTGGTATATTTTTTTTAGATTTGCTTTAAAGCACTGGTCATGCAGAGACCACCAGAGAAGTGGCATTCTGTGGCCATTGTGGGAGGTGATACAAATTTTGCCACTCAGTGCTTTGTGCTGTGACACCACAGCCCTGGTGGGTACATCGCAGCGTGACCTGTCTTCACCCATTGAATCTTTCAGGTTCAGACCAACCTGTAAACTGACAAATGCTCTTGACAAAATGTACCTCATTTTTACCTCTTGACTGACATTAGGCACAACAGTATTCAAACACTGTAGGTAAGGAGGAGCATGTGGTAAATGACCTCCAAACCCATCTGTGAGGACACCAGCGAAAGTGCAGAATTCCCCATGGCTCTCAAAATGTTCATCTCTCGATGGGTTCCATTTACTTTTCCATTCAAGCCTTAATTTCTTTGTCTGTCTGCCAACAGAGGGTAGAGGGTCTGAGATAATTCCTGTTTCTGAAGGAGACGCCTATAATACTACCCTTAGCCAATTTCACAAGGGATCTGTGCCACAGCTTCATATTTTAGTTAAATGTGTGATGGGTTCAATCAACTAGAAAAAGAATGACTAAAAACTGTCTTCCCTATTCCAAAAGGATATAAAATTCTTGAGCATGTTTAACCAAAATTCTAGTAATTTGGAAAATATTTTTCTAAGAGGCAGGATTATTACCTCATTCTGCTCTCAGATACACTGATTAAACCTAGTGCCCTCCACCATCTGAGAAATGGGAGACAATACTTTAGGTCCATAGATATAAATTATAGTATGCAATCATATCTCTGAAGTACTGAGAGAGCAGGAAGGCTACCTTTTCCTCTTGCTCGTGAACATTTAGTTTCTATTATATTTAGTGCCAGGCTTGCTTTATGCCCGTGAGACAAGAATTCTACTTAGAATATTTTAAATACCATTAATAACCCTGGTAAATTTCCCTTCCTTATCTGTAAAATCAATTTCTGAAAACTTGTTCTTAACTTGGGCAAGTGGGAAATGTATCTAAAAAAACTACTGACAAACAGATCTGTACAACTCTGTTTTCTGCCAAAGAGTGATACTGACAATTCTCCTACCAAACTGGCAGAGTCAGTGGATTCAGAGTTAAAGTCAGAAATTGCCAGTCTCACTGAAGTCACCACAGTAGAATAACACCTTGGTACTTAAGCCAATGCCTCTATGTCCCACCAGTGGTATACATCACTCAAGTATTTTAAGGAATCAGATTTGCTTTTATGCATGATTCAGTTAATGGCTACATTCAGCACATTTGATTTTTTAATACAGTATGCTAATTTCTAAGGCTATCACAGATATACCATTACTTGACTAAACATCTTTCAAAGTACCAGTGTCACAATCACTACCATGAAATATCTACAGTTTACTGATCATAATTTATACTTATATAATACAATTCCTTCATAGTATTTTAAAAGATCCCTAAAATGCAAATGGTGTTAAGGCAGAGAATGACATTCAAGTTATGTTTAGAAGTCATACAAAAAAGCAGACAAGACAATGTTTTTGAGGAAAACAATGCAATCATCTACCTTTAATAAGGACAGTGAAAACATTAATAAGTAGGTAAAACAGGAAGTTATCCTTAAGCACATCCACCAGACCCCTACATGGTAAACTATGTAGTATCAATTTACCTTGCTCTGAAAATGGAAAATCTGAGGAATGAACAAATGGTGCCCACAAGAATGAGAAATAAGAAGTATTTTAAATCAATGCCTTTCAACAGTATATTCAGCCAGAAATAGATACACTGTAAATTTGCCTAGCGAGAAGTTGGCAGGTAAGAGCTGTATTTTTAAAGATATTTATGTATCTGGAAAAGCAGAAAAGTAGGCACTGGGATTTTCAAAAGCACCTTCATAAGTATCAGACTCTTTGTAGGGGCTTGAATACTGTGTCCCTGATAGCCTCTTGAAGGCTTTGTGAATATTGCCACAGGGAAATGGTCCCTGTCTTCAGAAAGAAAAAAAAAAAAAAAAAACAACCAACCAAAAACATGGAGTCCACAACTGGAGAAAAAATGCTACATTTAAATATCTTTTTAAATATCTTTAAAATGAAGTGATGAAAATAAAATCTTCTAATCGTTAAAGACACCTACCACTTAAAGAAAGATCATTTCAGTGTACTTCTGTCTATGCCATCTCCAGCAATGAGCTCTCTGTAGTTTAGCTGAGCCTTTTCTGAAGTCTTACCTTCTCCTTAGGCAAAATTAAAACCAAAACCAACCAGAGGGCAGGGGGGACCTACCTCAGCTCTTCTTTCTATGGAATAATTGCAATCATATCACAGGAATTTAGCATTGGAATTGAAATAATGGAAGATACCCAAATCATCAAATAAAATACATAGCCATTAGACATATACTAGACTTTTCCAGGTGGTAAACCAAACTCTCAACTCATTTAAATCAACGTAGGTTCATTAAAGCCAACACACTTTGTTATCATATACTATTCATCATTTAAAAGGCACTTGAAGAAAACAAAAGTTAACTGTAGTTGTTCCATAATCCCTCTGCACTTCTGAAATGGTGCAAAGGACTTTATCAAAATGAAACTAATGTCCTCTCTGCTTCGTCCCAGAAAAGAATAGCAAGGTTATTTAGCCATCCTTCTTAAACTAGGCAAACAGTATGACAGCAAAAAAAAAAAAAAAATCTTTAAAATTCCATAGCACGGTTGGATAGAGCCAGATATCTTTCAAAGAACAATAAATCATGCAGAAATTAGCTAAACTCTAAGTGTTCATGAAAACAACTCATATCTCACAAAATCCCCTCCACCCAAATAAGCACATTTCAGTTTTCAGTTACCGCCTGTCAATCCAATGCGTGCTATGTAAATTTGCCCTGCACAGATTTGACTTGTTCATTCTTTTACAGAGCTAATTTAAACCCATGCCTGCTCTACAAATTTTCCAGCAGGACAGTCAATAATCTGCTAACTTGATATGTTGCTTTACAGTTTATCACGAAAAAGACAATGAAGTTAAATGCAGCAGAAGGATGCAGACAGTCCCAGCAGTTATGGTTCATTGATAGTGTGTTCTGCAGCCCAAACTAAAGATTTGTAGTGAGTCAAGTTATTTTTCTTTTACATCCCTAGAAAAGTGTACACCCGTATTTTGATACCTGTATCTCAAGTATAAGGGAGAGACAGCTAATGAATGAAAAAAGGTCTTGTCTTCTGGCTTTCTTGGAGCTTGTCTATCAGAAAAGGAGTTACCAGGGTGGGTTTTTTTTTTCTTTTTCTATTATATTAAGTGAATGTCTCATGCAAAGAAAATGCCAGTTTCCTTCTCTCTGTTTCATATTTCAAAATAAAATAAAAAGAATATGTAGGAGCTATTGCTGAGGTAAATGCCAATTTGCTCATGCGGGCAAGTAATACAGCAATAAGACAAAGCAGACGACTGCAGATTGGTTTATGAGATGTGGACTGCAAGAACATCCATCATTCCTTTGAAAGGCACCTATTAATCATCTCCTAACAACTTTTTAGCCTCCATAGACAGTTTCTGAGAAAAAGCAATGACTTCTAATCTGTCTGTCCAGGTTGAAATGCTAGTTTGAAAAGCAGAGGCAACCACAGACACTGCCCTTTATTGAATGAAATGTGTCTGAAGGATCATGCTAATCTGATAAGAGAGATCTCTTACATGATCGACACGGTGAGCAGAGAAAGACTTTCATAATCTGCAGAGCAAGGCCATGACTATGCTCAGATGCCAGCTGTAGTTTAGATAAGAAGACAGAGAAATGGAGTTGCTAAGCATTTTTGCTCTTTTTTTTCTTATTATATAATTCAAATAGATGCTCGTGGAAGAAAGAGGACCAGCTCAGCTGATTCCTCAGAGGAATCCTGTGGAATATCTGTTTTCCCTCAATTTGGTCTAGATCAGTAGGTGTCCTCAAAAGCGCTCTCTCCTGACACATGACGTTACCATCAAATGTAAGTTAGCTCCAGGACAAAAAGTGAAAGTTAACACAAACTTCTGAACTGAACATTAATAGCTATCCTTGACATTTTAATTAATTACTTTCATGAGATTGCTTTATTTACTGCGTATGTCTAGAGGTTTTCTTGCAAAATCATGGGGATACGGTATCACTGAGATAGCACTGTTCTTACTGAGCGTGTGCTAAGACCACTTGTCTTGATGGGAAAAAGAGGATTCAGGAAAGCAAAATGTAGCTTTATGTGAACCTTGATGTAAGGACAAAAGGGGCTATACTACCCTGTTTCTGCCTGTTTGTGTAGAAATCATGAAGACGAGAAAAAAAGAACAGGCAGAACGAAAAAGGTGCTGCAGCAGTGAGGTCAATGATTATTTTTAATAGATTTACAGATTTAGCTAAGTTAAACTAAAGATAGCACTACCTTCTTTTCTAATGAACCCAACAAAGAAAGCAAACAGATACATAAAATATAGCGGTATAAAGTGTTTGTAAATAAAATAATGAACTCTTGAAAGGATCAAGCTTTTCAATATTTTTGAAGTGCTTATATTGATATTTCATTTGCAGGAAGTAACAACGTTCCTTTAAATCATTGAGAGTAATTGAACAGATCTGGCTGTAGATTGTTTGCTGTTCTGAGAATTAAATATAGGAAATGTAAGTTGCCACTCTATAGTTAATGGTCCCATAAAATAAACAAAGTCTTATTCTGCTTGACTTTTGTGGGTGAGTATCAGAATGAAAATTAATTTTTCACCTAAACAAACTGGCACCAAATCATTTAAAAGCTTATACGCTTGCTAGCAAGATATACCTCATGTCTTCTTACAAAAAGTAAGCAATGCAACATGTCATACCTTATACACTACTGTTTGCAAAAATTATGTTCCATTGCTGCTCTCCCTGGTTGGCTGTAAAAAGCACGTACAGGATTTAAACAATGTCTGAAAAACCTTGACAACATTACTTCAGATGTCCAGATGGTATATAACAAAAATCTTTACGGCTCTACTTGCAAAACCAGTCACACAATTCTGATTATTTTTTTGTGTGTTATACTTTCTGCTAAGTGTAACTTCGAACATGCTTGCATTAATGTTGTCAGGTAAGATTCCAAAACAGAATAAAAGAACTACAGGTAACTCACTATCGTTCCTTAAAATTGCATGGGTACTCAAGTATGAAATCAGATTGGGATTCTGGAATAAGAGGAACCCTGTGAAGGTATTTTGGGAAGCAAACCGCTTTTATCCAGATCTTGTCAATTAGACCCCTTAAAATCATATCATTCTAGCATTTGTCACTACTCCAATTTACCCACAACTCTCAATGCCTTTCCGATCAGTGATTTTTGAAGCAATGTGACTGGAGTTACAGAGCCTAGATATGGTGCTTGCTATAGCTATAAAAGAGACTCCACTCAAATACTAAAACTCATATTTAATAGTTTATCTATTCTGAATTCCTAAAATATTCTACATTTTGCCTAGAGTTTCAAGGACATTGAAATTGTTTTGATGAACAAGGGGACTAGGGCAGCACATTTTAAACAAAATTATTATTGGGTTAGTAGGGCTAATGTAATTTATTTTATTCCCACTGTACTTTTCTGAATGTAGCAACCTGGTTCAGTGTTTATTTTCCCTTCAGCTCTTGTTCTATTCAAAATTAACAGCGCCAAAAAGAGCCACAAATGTTCACCTAAAAGCATTCACACTTCCTAGAAGCTGCTCAGCAATAAATATAACACAATACTATTAACACACTATAAACTGAGTTCAAAGTTAATCCTTTATGCACTTGTGAACACAAAGCAGGAAAGGATGATGAAAAATAGCTCTGCAAGAAACCTTGTACTGCATAAAAAATATATAAAAATGAAATTAATAGAGAATACATAAAAAAAGTAAACGATGTAATGTCTTAGTTTTCTGTGTTACCCAACATGGATAACCTCTGTACAAGGTCACTCTGGACAAAACAGACACAATCTAAATTGTCTATCATCATCTTGCAATCCCTCAGTCTTCCTTTTTTGAGTCTGAACCCTAAAAGAATCCAGATTTATATGCTTTTTTTTTTTTTAATATAATTCTAGAGAAGCAGTTATGAATGTCAGTGTCACAGCTAATAGATATCTGAAACTCTTTCTTTTGGATCTTCCTGAATATACATTGAAGTCACTAGACCTTAATTCCATCTCTCTTGGGTGGGATTTCACATCTTAACCTCTCCCAGGCTTGATCTGAGTCACAATAAGACATTGGTCATGACTATTCTCTCAAACATATCTACAGATTTATAGCTATATGATGACACAGAGATCACACCTGCAAACCAAGAAGCAAAACAGGAATTCCTGAAAGGTAAGAACACCCACAGAACCGTGAAAGCTTTGATTATGCCCTGAACTGGAGATAAAGTGAAACAAAACCAAAAAAAAAAAAGGACAACACCCCACTCAGCTCACCATAGATGATGTTTCCCCATGTCTCTTGCAATCTGACTGTCAGCTTTCCATTGATTCATCCCTCATAGCCTTTCCTAATCTATTCATGCCTCCTCCCCTTTTCTAAAGTCTTTGAAGTTTCAGATCTCTGCTGAACCCAGGCATAGCCCTAGGAAGGGTACCCCCAGTTCCAGCCTACACGGAGCCAGTGCGTCTCCCAATAGCCCAGCAGCCACTCATATCTAAAATTCTTTGAAGTTATATACCTTAGGCTGCCTTATCTCTGTCATTGTTCTACCTTATCACTCACTTCTTTAACAACCTTCTTGCCATTTCCCATGGGTTAACTCTTTGCATTCAGGGTGGCAACAGTACAAAACTGAGCTGAGAAAAAGTTATACATAGCCAATACTAGATTCATAATGAATTCTCAAGCATATATTCCCAGCCTTACAGCTTGGACAGAAGAAAATGCATTCTGTAAATGTCGATTAACATATTTTTTTCAATTCTAAGTACTTACTGAAATTGTAATCAAATTAAGCAGGGTAACATTAATTTTAAATGCAAGATGTTCCATGGCTCAAACTTATTTGCACCAATGAGATGCTTATAGCCCTTAGAATATTTTCTGGAAGCTGTGAAAAGCCAGGCCTACTTAGGGTGTAAATGTTTACCTCACTTCCCCAAATGTAACCCATACCCAGAATTTGGGCCCTTGCATTCCCTGTCTAATGCAGAAGAAGACTTAGATCTCTCAGAAGGGCTACCCTGCACTGTTAATATCAAGTTGCTGAAAATAACCAGTAGAAAACACTGCATTATGGCGTGCTCTCTACTGTCACTCTGGGAATGGTCTTTCCAGCTCTCCTGGAAGCAGGGTCCAGCATCTCCTCCCGAGAACAAGGGCATACCTTTCACATACCTGAGGAGGAGTTGGTTTCTTGTAGAAAAAAGCTGCACCTTGATGTTGTTCCTGTGAATACCAGCAGGTAGCATTAATTTCACACAGTTTTAAATGGCTGCACCTGAGCTAATTAAGTCAGGGTCCCTTCCCAGCCCATAGAAAGAAGGAATCATTTGGAGGGATTGGCTGACCTGACAGTTCTTTACACATTGAGCCTTGAATAAGAGCAATCACATCCTGTATGTGCTCTCCATTGACTGCTAAGGTAATCGAGTTGGTTTCCACCTCAAAAGTAAGCACCTAGAGTTCAGTTAAACTAACCCACCTACCCCCTCCCAGTGACTAGAATACTTCATGAAGAAGTAGAAGACTCTCTCTAGCCTGAGTGGGTTCAAAGCCATGCATTGCTTCTCCAGCTGGAGAACCCTTAACAAAAGGCTGTGTGCCTCCCATGCTACTGACAGAATCTGAGCTGTTGAGTAGAAGAGCAGACACTGCACAGGCCAGTCAGACTCCAGGGAAAGTAGGTTTGTACTGTACTCTGATCTAAGCATTTGCTTTTCTTTTGTTTCTCTTGTTCTTTTCCTTTTTTTCCTTTTTCTTTTTTTTTTTTTTTAACAAAGTTTACATTTTTTAAATGTAAACACATAAATAGCCCCAGAATCAAGCATTAAACCTAGGACTCCTTTTCCCTTAAGTAAGCAACACCTCACAGGTAAGCGTATTAGTCACAAGTCTGTAAAACAGAAGATGGTCAGACTGCCATCATTTCTCCTCCAGCAGGTAGTTACTTAAGGAAAATAGCCAGAAAGCAATGCTGGCAGGGACCCAGTAGCTCTGTGCTGGAATGACATTCAGCAAGAAGTTCCTCTCCCCTCCACCAAGCCCCCGACTTTGGCATTGCTCTGCTTCACTTCTGACTTCCTAGCCCAGCTCAGAACCACCCTGTCCATTCTGGGGCCACACAAATGACAGAACTTTATGAATCTCACCTGAGGAACTATCAAGTGATGAGAAAACATCTCAGTGCCTCTTGGTTTAAGCAGCTATTGTGCCAGCAGAATTTGGATCATGATTTAGATTTAGGTCTTATATTCCTGTCCAGAGCCCATTTTAGGTGATTGGGATTGTTTTTGCTAATTGTCCCAATGACAAACAAATTTTTCAAATTAAGGATGAAAATTTTTTAAAAGCCTGATTAACTATAAAATCACGGTCTATGCATCCTTTAGGATGTTTTCTAGTAAATTTCTTCAGACAGTTCTTCTAGCTTAATTTACATTAAAATACGATATGAAAATGGTGGGGCTTGATGTGCATCCACCAAATTATTAAACAGAAATATTTTCACCTATTTGTTTTGCTAGTATTTTAATTATAAAACTGTAAGAGGAGGTGAAAGACATCTGTAATAGCATTGTTAAAACCAGAATTTGTTTAAACTTATTAAAGTGCAAGCATCAGGAAAATTTGGGTCATGCAGTAAATTTTGGCATGAAACTCCTCAATATGGCAATCTGTGCTAGTTAGAATGTCAGATTGATTTTCACTTTGATATTTAGCCTAAATAAGTTTTAGGAGGGAAAAATTCACAAAGTGACCAAACATAAAGTTCAATCTATATAAAGGAAGGAAGCCAAGTTTCTGATCTCTGGGGGAAAAAAATCAGTTAGACATTGCCTAATAAGTTATTTGGCAGAACCGTTTTCAATATTCTTTTGGTCCAAAATAAAAAACTCTGTGGACTTTGTTTATATACCTTCATTGGCCATGCTTTGCAAATAAATGAGATTGGTAAAAATCTTATGCCTGCCAAGAAAGAACCCCCCCTTGATTATTGGCATTTCAATGCAATTACAGAATTCAGGTTTAAAAATTAGACTGAATGATAAAAAGCACATTCTTCATAAATATTTAACCTTCTTCAGTATGACAGTAATTATAGTGTGGAGTTCAGTAGCTGCATATTCCATTTAAAAGATCTGTCATGCCTTCCATTCTAAATGCTTCTTTTCAAAGGTTTGCAATGCCAAGATAAAAAGAAAACTCCCTCAAGGTGGAAACTTGGAATAAAGTTTCAGCTTCTAAAAATTATTATTAATGGTAGATTCTGAGGATGAGAAAGACTGTTTGAAATATACTGAGATTTTACAACCACTGCTTTCTTTTCCCGAGCAAAATATTTAATAACATTAGATTTAATTTAATTTTTGCATTCTAAAAATATGTGGAAAAAATTGCAAATCATTTTCAAAATGAAAACACTGATTTTCGTGAAACATCTTTTTGTTTTGAAATGTCCTTTGATCCTACTGATGACATTTCATCATTTAAAAAAATAGTTGAATAAAAGATAAATTATTTGGTGCTGCATAGAATTGGTTTAGATCAAATGAAATGTTTCTTTTCCAGAAATTCCAGATAACTGAAACAACTATTGTTCAACCAGCTTTAGGTAGGTATAAATACATTTTGATAGGTAAAAACATGTTTTTATATTATAGAAAGCTAGTGAATAACTTTGAAGAAGGCTTTGATAACGCTTAACTTGAAATCCTAAGTTGTTTAACTAGGGGAAGCTAATTCTTCTATTTGAAGTCTGATGGTCTGGGGGTGGGGATAAGGTGGGAAGAGGGAAAGTGCTAAACCTCAGCTATGCTCATTAGTTAAGTGAAGATAACAAGTCTTGTCAGAAGAGGGTGGTATAAGTGGCTGTGCTGGCACCCAGGCATTTGACGGAGGTTTTCACTTGTGATAGAAAAAGGATGTGTAAGTCTCCTGCCAGGGCAGAGTCTTGTTTTGCTACAGTCAGAGCACCTGAGGAGCAACCAAAACTTCCCCCTTTCTTGCAAGGAAAGAGCAGGAGCAGCTCCCAGGAGCTATTTTCCCATTCTCTGCCCACACAGTGTGGATAAGAAACTAGGCTGGTTTGTGTGTGGGAGGTTAGGGGGAGGAGGTAAATAAAGACACATATGTTTATATAGCACTTCATCTCCACTGGAAGTCGGTGAGGTTTGGAGCCCAGCTGCTGCTTAGGCAGCTTTGAAAAGCTTGTCCTCTGTCCTTGGAGCTGAACTATTATTAGAAGAAAAATTCCTCTCCAGGTTCATGGCTGTATCAGTGAAGAGTAACTGACAATATCTGTCTAAGATGCTGCATACTCCACTTTAAGATTAGTCAAAGAAATGCAGTCGAAACTCGAGTTTCACTTCAGATTCTCTTAAGCACTGAAAGATGTAATGAGAATTTCTTTGTGCTTCACTTCTTTCCTCTTCTAGGCTTTTTCTGAAAAATGAAGAACTTTTCTCTTTCTTGGGTCTTCATAATGGCTTTAGCCCTGATTACCTGTGTACTATCATGGACTATCTTTATTCATTTACATTGCTTTGAATTTATGACAGTGAATTTCACTGCATTTTTGTTACTCTAACAGTTAGCTTAAAGATTTTCTGCATCTCTTGACAGTCCGCTTTAGATTTGTCTGGTTTAAATAATTTTGAATCATATACAAACTTTGTAACTTCCCTATTCATCTCTTCTGTAGATTTTTTTCAATGTGCTACACAGTACTTGGATCTCACTGCTAACTTTCTCTATTGTCACAACCAAACATATACTCCTATCCTTTTTTTCTGTATCTTTTAAACAGTCACTGACCTGTGAGGGGGATTTTCTGTTTTTCCTGTGACAGCTTCATTTCTTCAACAATATTAGCTTGATCATCTCTACTGATATGCTGTTGCCTTTAGAAGACCCCTACCAAACGTGTGAAACAGTAGTTTCCCCTACAGAGTGACTTTTCCTCAGATAACGTGGACATAGGATACTCATCACTCAACATAAAGTTAATTTAGCTGGTTAAGTTATGAACTTCATATTTCTACATTCTCTCTAAGAGGACCCTTAACATTTATTTAATATACAAAAAAGACACTGGCATTTAGATCGTTTCTCAGCTAAGCAGCCTAAAATGCTGTATGAGTCTACACATTTGTCTAGTATAAAAGCCAGATTCACTGAACCTTAATTTATTAGGATCCTTTCTGTTTCTTCTGAAAGTTTGGCATCACATTGGCCACCTTTTATTACTTATGTGTTCAGGTTGATTAAATAATGGATGATATTCTATAGTCATTGACCAAATTCACTTTACTGGGTCCTCTTTCCCTTCCTACTGCTTTAAATTTACTGAATTTCAGAAAGGGTAAGAACAGCAAAAAGGAGTGAGTAATAAAATAATAAGGAATGGAGAGAAGAACTCTAGCTATCTCTCAGAGACAAAAAGAGACATGAAGAAAAAAAAAAAAGGGGGGGGATTTAAATGGGGCAGAAGTATAAATTTTTCAAAACTCAACTTATTTTTTTTTTCCCAAGCACAATATTCTATGGAGGACTGTTCTGTTCTCAACACTGTGTAACAGATAAAACTGATCTGGTGGAAACTTGCTGCTCTACTTGCAACTCTACCTCCTTGAAGGTTTGAGATACACATTTTTCGTCCTTTTGGGGACCCATGACATATTGACTGCAGCTTTCTTTGATTATAATCTATGAAAAAAAGAATTTTAAAATTAAGTAATCTCCATTCACTCTTAGAAGATAGGTTTTCCTCTAAAATTAGACCATAAATGACAAGGTGAGGATTGAAACAGGAATCTGGATGATAAATATGACTTGCAAATAAACAAGCAGGCCATAAATTCATAAATTTGAAAATATGAGGGAAAATAAGTATGTGATGAAGCTGTCATTACTGGGACAGAGCTACCTCTCTTTTATAAATTGTGCTACTTCACTATAATGTGTCATGTTTTAACCTCTTCGCATAACCATGGCTGTTGAGTAATACAGATGATTCCCTCATGCCTCCATGAGGGAATCACGCCTCCAAATCCCATGTCTGCATTCACCTACACTCTTTCCAAATTCCTTGTGCATCTTAAGAAGAGACATGAGAATAAGAAGATTATCTGGTCTAGTCTATTCTTTGAAGAAATCCTAGTTATTAGTGAACAGATCATTTTTATGGTCTGATTTCAAGGCAGAAATAATTTTTGGTGGTTAGTTCAGCTGGCTTGGCTATTATTTAAACATTGCTAAAATGGAAGAAGCCACAATAAATGAAATTTATTTCACTGAAGTTGCTCACATTTATGTGAGCATAATGGTGTGAGTATGAACATATACGAGTCCATAATTTAAGGGGTTTTTGCAGTTCAGTAGTCTGAGCTGTTCTATAACTCTTGCAGTGAACTGACTCTCTCAGTGTCCATTAGTACTGAAAAACCATAAGCACTTGATTGTCTTTGTCCTTAACCTCATTCGGTAGTGAACACGTCATCAAAGGCAAAATTTACACAACAGCTCAGGGTTAAGCACTGAAGAGAACTGAAAGGCTTTATGTGTGAATGCCAGAAGGCTCTGGAATGATACTAACAGTGAGTGTTCTTACACAAGAGGATACTCTAGAAAAGGCCGTCTCTTTCCTTTCTGTTGCAGATAATGGTAATAATTAGTTTCAACATGGAAATCAAGCACTTGAATCATCCTATGAGGTACAAATCCACATATGCTACTTATGCAGTAAATTCTATTCTGTCATGTGCACTGAAATAAGTTCTCTATTTCTGTAGACAGGAAGTTCTGCCCCTTTTCCTTCCAGGACAATACAGAAATCCTGCTGCAGCACACAGCTCTCCAGGGGCGTTGCTATGCAACCTTCTCCCTAGCTCTCACTGCCTCTGGATTAGTGATCCTTGCCTTCTCCTGAGAAGAGCCTTCAGAGAAAGTCATGAACTCAGCATGACCCACCTCTTGTGCCTCACTGCTGCCGTGCAGTCTGGATACGCACTGATGGTCTCCTAAGGTACCCAGAATGCTTGAACTTGCCAATCACCACATGCTCTAGAGGGTACAGCCCTACTAGGAGTATATTTGCAGGTTCAGGATATGTTTACATGCTGTGTTGAAAATGATGTAAACTTAAGAAATTTCCAAGCCTCTGTCAGCCTGTCACTTAAACCTCACCTCTGCTCTGCTGCTTACTCTCTCTTCAGGGACCTCCTCCTTTATCCTGATATAGCATGTGCCAATAAAACTGGTTGCAGGCCTTTTCTACGACTTAGATCACTAAAACTATCTAAAATTTTTATCTCCCCTTGGAAATATCTATTTCTATCATGTTTTTAAAAAACAGCACATTTTCATGAATCAGGTGACAGTTCACTGCCCTAGATAAGACTGTCCTAGCCAAAACCTTATGGAGATCCTGTTCTTCACTACCTTTAGAAGACTGCTTATATTAACACCATTATTCTAATTAGTGAACTATTAATCTCTAAAAAAGTCTTAAAGAACTACATGAATTTGCAGATAAAATGGAATTTAATAATTAAACCTCAGTTTTAAAGGCAGGAAGCGTCCACATGTAGATAGCAAACATTCTTTGCTAATTTGTAGCCATATAATAAATAAAAAATATACCTTCAATAACCAGTTATCAATGAAATGCCTGACCTATTCAAAGCAAAAAATTCTAACTGGGTATGCATAAGTAGAAGATAAATTTACTTCTTATCAACAAGCTATTATGAATCCTTATGGCAAAGATGGATGGAGAGAGGGTAAAAGGGAGGGGACAGAAATGGAAATATCTTAAATGACTAGATGCAATTCTAAATGATAGATATTCCCAGAAAGATTCACATGGCGAGATAATAACTAGAAATAAATGTCTAATCATACAGCAGCAAAGTAAAGAATGTTGTTGTCGGTAAGATTCCTGAAACAGCAGCAGAGAAAGAGGAAAACAGAGAAAATGGAAAATTTGAATAAGACTACAAAAGATTGTATACTAGAAAGAGAGGTGTGATGGGAAAAAAATACATGTGAAGGTTGGAGACAAAAGATGCGGAAAGCTGACACCCCTTGCTTTCTAGAAGCCTTGCTGATTTTTTTCAAAATCTGTATCAGGCTAGAATAGAAATGGGAGGTTATAGTTTGCAGTGAAAGCCACAGTAAAGGATACAAGATAAGAGCTCTAGGGTTGCATAGAAAGCATCTCAGCCCAAGTCTATAAAACTTCACAAATGAGATTTCCAACTCAGCATAACCAATGCCTGTGTGTCAAAAGGAAAATGAAAGGTTGAGTTCCTCTGTTATCAGGAAATAATTTAGTGCCATTGACTTCAAAAAGAGATGGAGCAATTAACATCAACACAGGACCTGGCCTGATCCATTAGTTTCTATACTAACAAGGAGGAGCTCAATTCCCTGTTAATTTGTGACAAACTTAAAATAACTCTGACTGTTGTAGCTCAGAAAGTGGAAGATGAAACAAGCACTGCAGAGCAGTTGGAGGAAGCTTATTTTATGAGAAATAGCTCTTCGTTCTTGCAAAATCAATACCATTGCTAATAATCTCACTAATGTTTTTACGTGCATAAAATGAGTATATATACACTGACGAAGGGGCAATCCTGTCTGGATATCTGAGAAACACAAGCTTACTCAGGAAGGACAACATTTTCTTTAAGACATTAACACAACAACATAAATATATTTCTCAAGCCCCAGCTGACTCCCCCTGGCTGAACACTCGTGGTGACTGATGCAGAGGATCCCACTAACTTCAAACTCCAGATGTAAGAGATTTAAGCTCTGTTTAAGCCTGAAAGTGGCCATACACTAGGGGTTCTGTCCAGAAGTTTCACTTCTTTCATTTTGGTTTGGCCAAAGGAGAAACCCTGACTTACTGTCTATCTGCAAATTACTGGAAGAGTAAGCTGAGTTGAAGCTCTCCCCATCCCACTGACATAACAGAGCTTTAAGTGATCTTCCCATTCCTGGTAGAGTTAGCTAGAAATTTTTCCATTAGAATATTATACCAGTGTAGAAGTGTTCTACAAGAACAGGATGTGATGATCCATTTGACATATACAAGTAGGTTTCCTACAGAGGAAGTCCAGCAATGTGTCAGACAAGCTAAAACGTAGCTACCATTCTGGCAACTGCAGAATAATAGCTAAAGCCATGAGTGGTAGGGCTTTAGGGATACATGCTGTGGGACTTGAGTGAACCCAAAACTCTCATGCTGGCTGGATGTGGCCAGGGATATGAAAACCATCACCATTTTGGTGTCCAGGGCGGCTAAGGAAATTCATCAACATTTTATTTTTGAGAAAACTATATGAATGATTCTTTGTGTTTTCATTTCTTCATACAAACAAAAGTTCAATACATTCCTTTCTAACAGAAATGTCATTATTTTCTTCAAATGCAGAAACATTTTTAAAATTACATTATCATAATAAGCCTTGGTATGTGGGCACTCGACCATATCATCAGGCATCCAGAGAATCAGTGAGGCTTCTGTGTCTTTACTGGTCTGCGCCCTAAAACACCTTCAAAAGATTAATCTTTTATTGAAGAAAAGTCTATAGAAAACAAAGAAAGTGCAAGCAGGCAAATTATAAACCTGCAGCAGTTAATACATATATTCAGCTTTGCTGTTTCAATGGGAGCTGAAGTTCTAGGCTGGATCGAGGTGGTGGGACTGCACATGATGCACAACATAAACATTAACATAAACATCTATGTGTCTTGTAATCCATGGACGGCTAGGAAGAACAAGCCCTTGAAAAAAAAAAAATCGGGGGGGGGGAGGGGGCAGGTAAGAAAAACGCCAAAATTCTGAATCAAATAAACTCCTGAAATTGAGTTGTTCAGAACTGCTTAGAACATTAAAGGTAGGGGGCGTACTCAGGATAGAAAATATTTCATTCTAAGTACTTGATCTCCTATTCTTTCTTTCATGCATAAGACAACTGTCTCCTCCAACTCCCTGGGAACTGCATTTCATGAGTGGTTATCTCTTACCAGCTTTACATGAAGATCTTCTACTTGATATAAACAATTAAATATTTATTGTAAGTCAGATTAAACAGTCCAGCACGCAGATCACACACTTGAGAATACAGAAGGCCAAGTGTTTAACTTCTGAATACAAAATTTTGTCCTGCAGTATAAAAATATTTTGGGGAGGGGAGGAAATGTTGCTCAAAATTGTACACTTCCTTCAAGAACTGTCATTGGAATAAATTATCATTTCAGAAAGGAAAATTTACTGCAGATATTCAAGTCATTCCACTACAAAGATCTCCATCTCACATCAGTCCAGTTAGGTCAGGAACTTACTCTGCCAGGATGTCATTTCCTTGTTCCTTTGGCAGCCCATCAAAAAAAAAAATAAAAAAAATCTCTCCTGACTCTTGATTTAGCTGCACACTTGCCTGGGCTGCCAGGCCTCCCTGCTGGCTCTACATGTCCTGAGTGGGAGCTGCCTGCACGTGGTGGCCACTTTACAGAGAGACCCACAGCAAGGCTGACAGAGTATGGTCAGAAATATTTTAAGAACTCCATGTTGGAGTTTCCTGAAATGCCATATTTCAAATACTTCCACTGTACAGGAAATCTCATATTTCCTATTTTCTCTTCAATTTAGGAAGAACATTTAAAGAAGAGAAAGGCCCTGATGGGTAGACATGTAATCTCCTGTACTGATTTACGTTTAAACTTCACTTGTAGCTCTGAAACCCTTTCCCTGTGAACAGATACTCAAGGTCTGCCATTACCTAAATAGGTCCAAAAATTGATCCACTGATGTATTCCATTATAAAAAAAAATAAAAATCCATGCTTAGAAGGAGCTTACTTCTCACAGCTTCCTTTTGTCATAGGATTCCTCTGGAGGCTTAATTCTTTGAAAATTCTTTCAAATTTTAAATTACTGTTCCCAAAGTGTGTATGGTGAATGTATCAGTGACACTTTAAAATACATTTTACCTCATTTGCTGTCTTCTATCTACAATTTGTCAAAAAACAGTGAAGAGTCTGCTGAAACCCACAGGCTTTTGGGAGCCAGCAGCTCCATCTAAGGAGAAATGTGAAATAAACCACATGATGGCAACAGCTGCTGAGCACAGCAAAATCCACCAACAGCTAGGCAAGCTGAGCAAACTCAAAAGCACTGAATGAGAACAGAAATCTGCACAATCTGTATGACAAGAAACAAGAGATTTAACACCCATGTGCAAGAGCAGACATGAGATCATCTATGCTGATGGTGTTGTCTGGAGGTTTTTTCGTTTTGGTCAGAATTTTGCACACATAGACACATTTTTCACTACATTTTGACAAGTTCAAATACTGAAACAAAGGAAGTTTCATTTAAATTATGAAGAATCCAACAAAAAAAATGTATTCAGGAACTGTGAAGTCATATGAGATACACTTGGGCGTAAAAGGAAATGAATCTTCAGTACTGGTAGGAGTTTTCTAAAACAGCTGGAGACCAAAAAGTTCAATAATACAAGCAGCTGTGCGTGGTTGATTAGGCAACAGTGTTCACAAGAAGTCTTCTAGAGTCAGTGCTCTGTGTTCTGCTGTATTTCCTTTGTTTAAGTTCAATGGGATCTGCGTGCACAGTCTAAACAGAACATGCACATAGAATTGATAAAAAAGGGATGTTACATCCGACAGCATCACTGGATTCCCCTGTATTAGCAACAATTTACTTAGAAGAAGGCCCCCACAACGACCACAGCATGTTCACCCTGCAACAATTCTAAATCCAACATGTAGATACTCAGTGTTTTTATAATTCAACCTCAATTTCATCTTCACATTTCCTGCTTGTCTTTTTTGAGTGTTTATATCTGCCTGGTAAATACTCCGTAGCAGAATGTGCCCCTTAACCAAAAAAAAAAAAAAAAAAGGTGAAGTGGTGTTTGCAACCCCTCCTTACCCATGACACTAAGGAAGCAGTGCACATATTTTGCTGTCGGGTCACAGTGCCTCATATGAGATGCCTAAAACTCTGCTGTGTATTGGTGTGGTAATACACATAACTGTGCCCTGATACTCAAGTCGGGTTAGGTCACCACAGCAAAATAAAAACCACAGTCATAATAACAGTAAGGCAGCTCTGCTTACCAGTACAATGTCATGATGTAATTTGGGCTCGCTCTTTCTGAATGTTTGACAATGAAAAGTCCCTTCTGCTCCTACCATTTCCATAGCATTGAATGAGGTCATCCTTTGCAAACACAAGGGATCTGAAATAACATTTCTAATGAGGTATTAACTGTGGTATAATGGAAAAAAAAAACCTTCTGAACTTTACAAAACTGACCATGGTTTGTAACAATTGTATATCAAAGGGTGTCAGGGGAAGGAGTGCAAATGAGACTATAATAACTGAAACAAAGACAGAAGAATATAGAAATAAAGATAAAAAGAGGCAACCACACTGATAGAGTCGTTAAGGCATTAGAAGAAAAACAGCACTTGCAATTTATCAAGTGATTAAGCTCAGATACTACTCATTAGGGAGACTCCAGCTTTCTGAACAATAACATTTGGCACTTGCTAAAAGTAGAGGTTTATTTTCCATTAAGACTTCGCATCAATGAATGAAGATATATCCTCTTAAGACTCAGTAAAAAAGAAACAAAAACAATTTGAGCACCTGTGTAACTGAATATGAACTGTCCCTTTTAATGTCAATGAAACTACTTAGGGTATCAAAGCCTGGCACGTGTAGAGTGTTGAGCTTTTGACAAGCTTGTTCACGTTTTATACTAAAATCTTGTTATCAGAAAAAAAAAAGGAACACACCTTAGAAACATAGTTAAGAATTTATTGTTAGTCTGATTAATATTTTAGCATGTAATCAAAATACAACATTGAGTTATCTTTTGCCCAGGTACAATTTTACCACTGAGTACGTCTTGAATTATCTAAGTATTACAGAAGAACCCTCTTTTAGTACTATAGGAAATCATATACTATCTACCTAGCACCCCTTTTGTCTAATGCTACTCACAGTCTTTTAATACTCCTCTAGGTCCTAAAGTCAACGGCTGCAGGCTTCTGTAAGAAGTGGGTAGCAGAGTCTTACTCGAGAGGACTTGAAAGAAACCTTATTTCTTTGTCCCAATTAATAGAAAAGGCTGATGTTCGTTACCAGCTACATCTAAACACTTTTAAAACAAGCTAAAATCAGCTTAGGCTAAGGCAAGCCCAGACAAGTTATAAGCCCCTGCATTTCTACGTCAATGAAAGCCTGTGGTTTTTTTACTAGTAATGGCAAAAACTATTTTTACTGGGCTACATATGTGATTAAAACATGTAGACGCTTGTAGACGGTGCAGAGGAGAAGGGTATGTACACAAATGTGCTTTTCTGCTGCAAGAGGCCAACCTACTGACTGTTACTGTGAATACACGAGCCCTAAATGTAATTGAATTAAAAGTGATGTATGCAAACCTGTTATCAGAGCTATGTTTTGAAAATCTGTTACCACATCACGGTGCCAAAGCATAGGTACAGTCACATTTCTCTCACATCTGACATGTGGCTGAATTCTAGAATCACAGAACTGTGTCTGCTGCTGCAGTATTGTATAAATATTTGACATCATGTTTCTGAGAATTAAATATGTAGAATAAGATAACTCCTCCTGCAGTCAGATGGCTTTGCTAGCAGAAATTAATGTCTGTCTTAATTATTTAGAACTTTTGAAGAATTATCAGCTGAAAGTACAGAAGATTCGGAAAAAAATCTAGTTGGGTTTCTGAATAGTCTAGGAGAAGATATTCAGGAAATTGAACTGCCTTGAGTGATGGACACAGATTTCCCATGGGAGTGCAATGATACATTATACGCAGAAAGGGTTAGTGGTTAACATAGAAGGTGTTAACAGTGTTGGAAAGAGTCAATGATGTCGTTTATTTACATATAGTCTAAAAAGGGAGTAAATAACAAAGCTTACAGAACACAAAGATTTACATTAATTGTATTTAGGCAAGTTAAAACTGAAGAAAATTTAGATTGGTTTAACACAGGTAGCCAAAAAAAAATAGGGATTAAGGGGCAAATTACCACAAAATTTGATGGTATAATATATGATCCCTGATACTCTAAAAGCTTTCTTTTAGTTTCCTTCCCAGATTTAGGAGAAAAGTTTGCCCAGAACTATATCCTATATAATTGATCTTTACACCTCTCAGTGTAATATGTTGTCACTTCGAGAAAAGATACTTCATGAGTTGGAATTCTGTTCTGATCTGATAAATACATTCCAGTGTTACCACTGCAACTATAAGAAATAAATAAGTGTTCAGAGAAAATGTACAGCTTGTTACTCTAATAATTTTAATACCTTTTTTGTTATTAGGAAAAATGAATGGGAAATTGCCAAACAAGCACAGGGGAGATTAGGGCTGTACTGTCTCTTGGACTTGTCTCTTGGATAAATTTTAAATAATAAATGAAAAGAGACCAAGAATGTAGTCACAGGGCAGTTATTTAGAGAGTAGACCAGAGTAGCCATGTGAATCAGGCATCTGTGATAAAAAGCTGGCAAGCTATTCTAAATGTTATTTGTACTGGAAGTTGAGCAGTAAATTCTAGGGTTGTGAAAATACTGAATTTAAATATATTAGTTACAGACAGGCATTCTATAAACTGAATTTATTCCTGGGTGCTAAATTCCTTAAATTATGTCAAAACCAACTCTCAACTTCAGGCTTGACTTAATACTTGACATTTTCAAGTCATAACTGCTTGAGCAGTACCATAAAATACAGGGCTAAAAATGTTTATGTGGTGGTGTAGCATCTCAGGTTTCAGATTGCATCTCAAAAGTGATCTTGTTAGTGCTGTGGTCAGGAATAGAATAACATGTTGGACTGACTAACCCAGAGATTCTGATTCTGCTATTCTTAAGTAGTTGACATGAACAAACAGATGACATTTTGAGATTACCAACACACAAAACATGAAACACAGCTTCTCAGTTACATCAAATTTCATCTGACGTTTTTTAAAACACACCATCTACTTCCCACTCATCTCTAATGGTCTGCACATAGCAAGATATCATGTAATTCCACCATGCAGCCTAGGGTTTATCAAAGATTGGGGTTTTTTTTAAGGTGGCGGGGGAGAGGGAGTGTTGGGGAGTTTATGCTGAAATAGATGTGAAATTTGTGGGATTTTGGCTCTTTAAGCTTCAGTTCTGTAACACACAACATGAACATGAAACTGTTACAGTTCAGTCCAACTGCGTACCAAATTGTGTTATCAAGAGTACAGGTGACAGGTCAGAGGAATTGAGAATTGCCATTATTTGACACTTAGGATACTGCATCTGCCATACTGGAATCCAGTTTTGGGTTCCCCGAGATAAGAAAGATGTTGACATGCTGCAACAAGTCCAGGAGGTAAGCCACTAAGATAGACAGGACGTTGGAGTGTGTGGTTTATGAGAAGGAGCTGAAAGAGCTGTGTTTTTTCATCATTAGGAAGAAAAGGCTGAGGGGAAATCTTATACACAACTACCTAATGCAAGGATGTAGAGAAGATGGAGGCACAGTCCTTTCACAAAGGTGCACAGTGAGAGTACAAGAGGCAATGGACACCTTCTTATCTGAGTGAGAATCTTGTATTCTCAGACACTGTCATAACAGGACCAAAAAAGACGACCTTTAAAATTCTGAACTGTTTTTTTTAATATTAAAAAAAAAAAAATGAACTAGCTTACTATTCTTACTATTTCACATTCTTCTAGCATTCTCATTTTCACACTGAGAAATGCATACTCCACACTTTATCCCAGACAGCTACCTATGTGGAGATGAGAGATTTTGAGAAATTGCAAGTGTTTAATGTTTGTTAAAGAGCATTAATTTTCAAGTGCATCAACAAGACATAAGATCCAACACTGAAGAAGGGGCAAAAGTCTCGTTTGGAAACAATAAGCCTGTTTTAGGAGGAAAGAATTTCCTTAATAAAGGCTGCACAAATTGAGGTCTGGAGAAGCAGACACCAAACAAGAACAGTCTTCAGTCTAATGCTAATAACCAGTTTGTATTGTTGGGGACTCAGGGATGATGAAATCCCTTTGCTTTAAAAGAACCATCTTACCGAGTCAGCATTTTGTCAAGCTGTATTTGATAATACAAAAAAACCTACTAAAAACTACATGCAAAGACTCAATAGTAATACTAAGGTCATGGATAGCTTGCTTTCTTTCATGGATCAAAAAAAACTTTACAAAGTTTATGAAACACTATTATTTCCTTCTTTGAAACAGAAGAAATGGAGACACCAGTGTTAAATGACTTGACAAGACACCAATTTCGACTTAGACTTGGATTCTCTGAATATCAGTCCATTGCCCAAGCCACTGATCAGCACTGTTTCCAATTGACTGACACTATGTTCTGAGCACGCCAGTATAACTGCATATATTTTGTATGTAAAATAATAAGCTTTTTTCTCTTTTTGTTTGTTCATTTTGGGGGGGAAAAAACAAACAGGTATGTTCAGTTTGTGTTCTAAGATGTATGCAAATTGGCTGATCATGTCTCTATTAAGTCCTCTAACATTTATATAATCCTTAAGAGTCTCAAGACTTTTCTATTTATATAAGCATCCACTGTATTTCACAGTTTGTCCTGTCAGCTTCCTTGAGGCCTGCTACATATCTTGGCAAGAGTTACTATATTCCACAAAAAATCAGTGATTACTCCTTCAAATGGAGCTCTTTCAAAGTCTTCGTAACAATGGGCTATTTTTGCTGTCGATGGACTTCTTTTTCCCCCTTTATAATTTATTTGAACTAGAGCATTCAGCAAAACTCTAGAATGCGGTATGTCTCATTTCTCAACGCAAAGGCATTTGCAGTAAGTCTAGTCCATATTGAATTAGTTTCTCTATTCAGTAGAGGAATGCAGTATACAATACCATTTGAGTAGTGTTGATGTTCGATATCATCAGCATAAAAAAAATATATTGTACTGGCATTTAGTTTTGACATCTTTTTTTAATGAAAAATCTAATAACTTGGTAGTTAAAGTAATTAGATGTGGCTTAAAAGGACACTGTCACATGATGGAAATTTTGTGATAAAGTGAACTAGTGGTTTATGTTTTGCCATTGTGAAGGATGACATCAGCATTGTCTGAAGTTATCGCAACAGTAATGTGTAAAATGGAGGAGACTACCAGGTGTAACCTTTGACTCTTTGAAGAACTGTGCTTTAAGTCCAGATCTGTCCAAAAGTAAACTTAATTAGTAAAGTACTTTGCATAGCCGGAAGGACAATAATGTTAGAATATGCTGTTTGATGGATTCTTGTGGGAATTAAAATATTTAAGACAAATCTTCATTTTTTTTTACAAAGAGAAAGACAGACAAGATGCAGAGGATGTAGACTGACCATATACTTACTATAGATAATATTACTATTAACAACTATAATGAAGAAACATACAGTAGATCAAAAAGCATCCCTTGTATACACCCTAAAAGGATTAAATTCACCTTGCTGCAGAGGATAAGAACAAAGTTAATGTACCGTATAATCCCCCACATAAGTCCAAAAAGCTGTGTTATTTCGGTTGCTTTTCAGTCAGGAAGGCAAAAGCAAGGATGCTGCTTTTGGAACAAATAATTTATATCTTTGAATTGATTTTGCATGCATGCTTAGACTCAGGGAAAGCACACAGCATTCATCCTGACAATTGCTTTGCAATGCATAGCAGACCCAGATGAGACATAGAAGACCCCTTAAAAGCTCAATTTCTTCCACTGACTGTATTTCTTAAATCCAAAGAAACAGACAGCATTTAGTATGTGCTTTGCACAGTTAACGATGTGCATGCTCAAGATCATGACTGCTTGCTTAAAGCCACTCATGAGTAAGCTTTTGTCATCAGTACTGGGTTTGACCCTGAAATCCTAATGTAGGAAAATCCAACTAGTGCCGCTTTGTGATCCAGCTGCTGAACCACAACCCGAGCTAGAAAGCCCATTGGTTTTGTGCAGTATACAGAGAAAGCCTTCCCACAGTTACATGGTAGGATGACACAGAGCCACACTCCCTTAATTCCGAGAACGGGATTCCTTAAAGGGGAAAAATAGTGTGGGAAGAGTTACAATCCTCTCCATGTCAGACAATCAAAATGGCGAGTTGGTGACAGAGCGGGCATAGCAACCCAGGGCTCGAAGATTATTTGCTCTAGTTGCTTCCCACTGGCTCTTTATAGTTTTGGTAAGAACAGACCTTTCCTCAAGAATCTAGAAAATCACATCCAGCATTTATGATTAGTAAACTACCTGCTCTCCACTAAGCAACCTTCATTAATACCTTTTTTCCAGTAAAAGAGCTCCTCCAGAGTCTGCATAACTAACCCCACAGTATATTTTGTACCCATTCTCACAGTTTTCTAAGACATTGTTTGTGACCAAATTATTGTGGTTCATTTAGCAATGTACCTACTCTCTGTTGCTCTCCTCCCTTTACCCCAAAGAACCCTGTTTACCTAAACAGCAGCTCCCTGCTTCCTTCCCCATCCTTCAAAGGCACAAGAAATACAGTAAACACAATGGTCCAAACCCACTCTTTCCTTATGTTCCACTAAGCAAAGACAGCTCTGTCGATAATGGAAGACAAGTAGTCCCTTCTCCATTACTCCAAATAAGATCTCTCACGTTTTGAATGATGTCCACCAGTTTAAGTCCTCTTGTTGGGCTCCAGTGTGGTCTCCTCACATGCTATAGTTCAGCTGCAGTCCTTCTCAACCACCAGCATTATAACCACAGACTCAAACATTGCCTCTCTGAGGTAGCACTGACTGTACAATTTCCCAAATCCCCGTCTCCTGCCCAGGGCTGGCTGTCTGACCCAGGCAGAGCTTTGGTCTGTTCATCTGCTCACATTCATTCCCTCACTCTCTCTTCTTTTCTCAGATTCAGCCCCCTTCTTATGTCTCCTTTAATGACCAGCTTCCTCTAGGAAGAAGATGAGATTTTTTTCTGTCTTATTTTTCCCTCAAAAATACTTGTGGTGGTTGTTTTTTTCATTGAATTAAAAAATTTAAAAAAGGTAATTTTTTTGGTTATAATCTGCTGTTCCAGGAGCAATGAATATCCTCTCTGTGGCAAACCCCGAAATATTACCTGCCTATATGTACTCGTCAATGCAAATAGAATAAAAGATCTTTTTCCTTATTGTAAAAAAAGTTACACCTGAAATGATAACCCCTTGCAAGTGTATTTCTGCTGACGCCATGTGCCTGTTGCCTGAATTTCACTTTTCACTGGATTTCAAAGCAAATGCTTGGATGTAAAGAATAACTATAGGTACATTACACTTGAATTATGCCAAAAATGCTTATCTTTGTGAAATGTTTAATTAAATTAATCTGCATCTTCCAAAAGCTTTATGAGTAGCAACATTTAATGTTATATTGAAATAGGATTGTTTTTATCATTCCACAATCAGAGGTCTTTTTCTATACTTGTCTACTGCTGTCTACTAGGAGCAAATCCTAAATACACAGAACTTGCTGGGAGTCTTTCCTTTGTTTCCATCAGTCTTGATGAGGGCCCCCAGCTGAGCACAAAAGCACAGGCTCTTTCTGTGGTAGATCTCTATAACACACTTAAACAACTAATTGTAGCTTAAGTTATTGGTCAGAGTATCCTAAAGAGTAGTTTTTCCTTTAACACATACAATTCCCAGAGTGTAATACTACTGTTTAACTGTGTAGCTGGCAGATGATAGAACAGTTTACAATTAAGTGAGAATCAGTCCTTAGGCTTAATTTACAGTAATGCAGTTCTGTGCCATTTCTGTGCAATTTTACCAGCTAGTTATGTTTTACTGTATGATCTTACATTGATCTTTTTCAGTAACTGGCTCAGAGAATATTTTTTTTTATTTGTGAGAAAAGATGTCAAACTGTTAGATGGTATCTTTATTTCAGACTATACACTGATTGAATAAATGACCCAAGATAACTGGGAAGTAGGTGTTGATCGAAGTGCTATCTTTTAAATAAAAAACAGAAATGGGGACCAAAACACATTAGATGCTAAATTTTCATAAATATATGTGTAACAGAGGTGAAGAGAACCATAAGGCAGGTGCATACACAAAAACACATGCACAATTGCACAGTTAGTTTATGCAAGCCATTATTATGATTGCAGATGCAAATGGTAAGTCAGATGTTTAACTGTTCATTTACTCATGTAAATACTGTTTTCCTAAGCAATGACATTGTATATATGTAAATTGAGAAGCAATCTGATTTGTTAGTGTTATACTCACTTTGCACAGGGGTAAATAACTACCAAAGATGAAAGGAAATAGAAAATCATGGCTGCAAAGTTGAATGGCATTAATTATTGGTGGCACTGCAGCTCATTATATTGCAAAATCTCTTCCTGATAAGATGCATATTCAATAGAAGACAAGACTAGAGGAAGAAAAAAAGACCAAAAAAAGATGACTGCAACAAGAAATATTTCAAAGCTTCTGTAAAGATGATAAATGTCCATTACCATGGTCTGGAATCTCTCAGACAGAAAGACCTCTTCTGGGATATAAACTGCTTCCATTACATTGATTGTTTTTCTGTCAGGAACATATGTATTGATATACACTCTGTTTCAGTAAGAGACCACTAGTGAGACAGGAATATCTTGCAAAGACAACATAAGCACGGATGCCTCATACGTTTAAGATACTTCTTTCAGTCAAAATACTATGCATATTCAGCTAGACAAAAATTAATGCACTGTCCAAATGCAAGCCCCAGTGCCTGGGGCACAAATAACTACAAATAACTATAAAGATTTCAGAAAGATTTCCATTTCTGCATTTTCCATACATTTCCTGAATCCCTCCATGTCCCTGTCCTCTGAAAGCTCCTTCTGGTGCTGCTCTGGGCTTTTTTCTCTCAAAATACCAATCCTAATCTGAACCCTAACCTTAACATGAATCCTAAACCTAAACCTAGAGCTAGGGCTGAGGCTTGACCGTAGCCCAAGACCAAACCCATGGCAAGGTAAAAACATTCTCAGGAGACAGCTCTCAAGCTCAGCACTCACTTTGGCAGCCCCTTCCCAGCCCCATTCAAGTTGTAGCTCAAGGTTTACAAACCCGTCCCTAACTTCAGTTCAGGAGCTGTGATAGAGACAGAACCTAGAGTGGCAACTGGAATGAGACAAGGATTGGTGACACAGGCTCAGAATAAGCCGAAGCAGTGTCATAGGTATAGTGCGAAGGTGTGGTGCTAAGATTGGGAAAGAGAAAAAGAATAAAACTGCAGTTAGAGTGGGGAAGGAGTGGAAGAAGCAATGAACTCCAAAAGCAACTCTTCCCAGGGGACTTCTTCCTGTGTGTGCCTGGGAGCCCTGGTCTCGGGCTCAGGGTGGCTCCAGGGTTAAGGTGTAGGGTTGGGAGAGAGTCAAAGCATAGGGCTATAGTTAGCATGGGGCTGGAAGAGGGTTCTGAGAGGAAGTTGCAGGCTCCCAAAGACTTCTCTCCTGTCAATTTCTTCATATCAGATACTAGGCTAGCCTTTTGTACAGGCTCTGCTTTTGCACCTACTGGTTCTATGCTTTTGGTCCTTCTTGGTGTTGTGTTGAGCAGACTTCAGGAAAAGCACAATAGTAGTATTATAATTTTTAATCCCATGATCCCAATAACTATTTCCAGTCTGGTTTAGGAAACATTTCAACATGAAAAGTATGTAATGAGGATGAAGAGGACTTGTTTAGCACAATAATACAGGAAATACGCAAAGTAATGGGCTTCTGGGATATGAAGAGAGAGAAGAAAGAGTAAAAAGAAAGTTTAGGCTGAGCCTCAAGGAAAACTCTCTCACATTATGATCCACTGATCAAATACACAAGTGAAAGGGCTCCTACTTATGATATTGAGTGAAAGATAGGACACTAAAAATTAAGCAGTTGGCAGGGAATATTGGACATGGCTTAATAAGTCTTTCCATCAACCATGTCTCTTTAAGAAAATGCGATTTTTCACACTTCACTTAACATTTTGAAAATAATATCTTTGGATATTCAAGTTAAAAACATAGATACTATTTTGTAAGGAACAAAACTCTTTTTCTGTATGTTTTCCACTGCCTTTAATAGGTGCTGTAGACTACTTTCCCTGTTCAATAATTCAATATTTTTATTTTTCCCTGACTCCCTATCTACAATTTCTGAGGCTGTTATGGTCATAAGGACATTTCTCATGGGTTGAACAGATTTAAAGATAGAAAAGCTTAAAATATCAAGGACAAGAAGTTCTAAACAAATATGGTTCTGAGAAGGAAGGGATCACTCTCAAGGGGAATTTAAGTAGAAATCTAATACCATCAGGACTATTGGAAGTATTGTTTTCACAATTAATTTATAAAGAAAATGAATACCTGCTGCCTGATTTATCATTATTTCAGGTACACTTATGGCAATAACTATGGGTGTCTGTCTTTGCATTCACATGGTTGTAAGTACCTGCTGCTGTTTATGATATCATCATTCAGCAGCATTTTATTCTACATGCCAAAACCTGACAAAGTTTAGTGCTTGCCTGTACCTTGTCCACTTGCTGCTTATCTGGAGTTACCTGGGAAGGATTCAGTACTATTTCTGCAAAAGAGGCCTTGGAGAGCATGAATAGAAAAAATTAATTATGTGTGTGTGTAATGAGGCCAAAAGACCATGATTCCTTTAGAGATCCCTAAATGACAGTTTTGCCTAAGTTCTACTGGCTCTTTTAGACAAAACTTCTACTACAGAACTTTGCAGGTGTCTGGAGTCAACGCAGCCAGCAAGCTGGACTTGCTGGAGTCTAACTCTGCAGCATTTAGATCCGTCAGCCATGAGGAGAACTTGTCCAATTGCTGACCGTTGGACTCCTCCTAACCTTCTGCTCTAACCTCTAAAGATTGTTTGGAGTGTGGGCTTACAACACACATCTCTGTGAGGTGATTATTCACAGGATTCTCTTTGTTCTCTTTGAAATCCTAATGATCTTAGTAACTGATGACCACAGGTTAGGAGTACTTCTTTATGGATTCAAACCTGTTTAGATGTTGCATAGGCACATTGATGCTTAGCTCAGCCAAGACTCTGTGAACCTGTGGACACCATCAGAAGTTTAAATGCCTGCAGAGAGTTAGATACATGGAATGAAGGAAGAGGTAAGTTGCAATGACTTATTGAATGGGAAGCCATTGGAGGATGGAGCAAGGGTTTTCTAAAAGCTATTGCACTAGAAATAACAGCAATTTATACCATCAATTTAAGGCACATCACCTTCACACACAAGACTGCATTTGTATGCTATTGAATCTGAAAAGACTCAGTCTCAAAACTCTATATATTTGGGTTTGGGTATCACACAGTT
Organism: Tringa tobata; assembly: GCA_033628505.1. NCBI lineage: Eukaryota > Metazoa > Chordata > Aves > Charadriiformes > Scolopacidae > Tringa > Tringa tobata. The sequence continues at coordinate 4,909,637 of JAHREE010000245.1, read as the reverse complement.
AAAAAAAATAAAAAAAAGAAGAAATTACATTGATATTTATTTTAAACCTCACACATTCAGTTGCTAAGTAATTAATGAATTGCATTTCCTAGGTTAGATCAGTCTGATTTTTCTTCTATTCCATCATCATGGCAGAATTATATCACTGGAAGTACACAATAGTAGAGGTTATTTCTTCTGTTGCTTTGAAGGAATGAATGGAAAAGGGAGCTGAAAATTGAAGCAGCTGCTGCCAAAGTTGTGCATAAGTCTGCAGAGAATCTTTCTACCAATTACTTTTTTATCCTGCCTATAAAACATAAGTTCCCAAAGTGTCCTGTTGCAGACTGCATCATCTGTCAGGGAGTTACTCACATGACAAGGACTAGCAAATGTGACAAAATTCTTTACATGGATTTTCATCTGGTTTAGGAAATGAATTCGCTTTGGCTGTGGTTTGCTCTCCAGTTGTAGTCTATGAAAATTCTGTATGGATGCTGGGTCAGAGAAGACTCTTGGGGGTGTGAGGGGAGAACGAATTTTCTATTTAGCCCAAAAGGTTCCAGATTTGTACCAGAAGTAGCCGCAGCTAGAGGACAGAAGACATATTCTCTGAGTGGTGTGACTAATCCCAACAAAGATTCCTGATTTATAATGCAGAATTAGAGATTATATTTGCCATTGGAGTCCAAGGCATGTGTAAATGACACTTTTTATTTGTAACTAAGGTAGGTCAGCTTTGCATTAATTCAGTCCTGTACTGACAGCACTGTAGCTATGGAAGGTAGAATTCCACCACCAAATGTTTCCCAGGGCTCCAAACAGGATCATGCTACGTGTCCCACCCCCATAGATTCTTGTTGCAACCAGAGCTGGTTATTGCACTTCTGACACATCTGTAATCTGCTGCAATCATGTTCTCCAGCACAGCCAAATATACAACATATATAATATTTAAAATATTTGGAATGTTATCAATGTATTAAAATTATGTTATCAGGATAAATTTCTGTGGAACCACATCTTTGTCATCAAGATGATTTTTACTTGAGGAAAAATGAAGCAACACCATTAATGAACATCTAGTATCACAGAAGGACCAGAATAGAAAAAGGCTTTAAAGCTCAAGTCTTATAAAATGAAATGTTTCATAGCAATAAAGTGGCATGAGGTAGAGTCATGTCAGTAGCTTCTACAATACTGATGAAGAATAAGAATCACGAATCTAATAGCCCAGCAGCTATGTCGTTTCTTTTGATATTATGTAAGGTACATCATATAAATGAACTAATTCTTGTTCAGAAAATCCTTTTAGAGCTCATAGCTTTTGTTGTTTTCTCTTGATGCAGCTTTTTGCTCCGAGTGCTGGCAGCAAAGTGAAATTTACTCAAATCCTGATGGCCGTATGGAGCTGGTGCTTCAGTGAGCAGAATTTGAGTAAATTCTTCTTTGCTGCCAGCACTCGAAGCAGAGCATACAGGATTTCCAGGGAGAATGCCACATTTGGGAATCCAGGAAAATACAGATGGCCAAAGGCAACCTAAAAGCTGGGTTATGAGGAGGAAGAAAGGGAGTGGGAAGAGGAAAGAAGAAAATTGGAGCCCAGAGGAAACAAGGAGACAAGGCAGAAACAGCCAGGACACAGGAAAGGGGAAGTCTGGTGAACTTAGCCAGTGCAAATAAGGATGGTTCTGCATATTATAATATGGTTACATTTCTATCAACTATAGCTGAGCAACTTGTAAACACAGAGGGGAAGAGATAATTATTTTGAAAAGTGAAGAATCCAATTATTCAATTTTGCATCTTGGATCATCCCTGTATCTCATTTCCTTTCTACCTCTTTTTGTAAATGTAGCAGTTGCTTTTTCTCATCTTGACAATCTCTGAGGAAGAGACAGCAGAAGAGAGGCCCCTCCTTTTAAGAGTTCTTGAAGTTTTCTTGGGTATCCATGTAGGAGAGATGCACTTAATAACTAACCACCTACATAGTAGAGCTGACGGTCTGTGAAGAGTGAACAAGAAAAAAATTGACCTGCCTCACTCTAAAAAAAAAAACAAAAAAAAAAAAACAAAAGAGAAGGGAGAAGGGAGAAGGGAGAAGGGAGAAGGGAAATTTTGAAATCTAACAAACTGCTACAAAACAGCATTGTTGTCCCCTAGCCACCTCTCACATTTTCGGGGCTAGTTACAAAACTATTTCCATTTTAGCAGGTTCACTGTATAATTTTTCACCCCAATATGCTGAAAGGAGAGACCCTTTCCTATTCCTTTGGTACAGGAAGACTTTCAGATGGTAAAATTAATTGATTCCTTGCCAACATGCATCTAAATCCAAATATTTGTGCAATCCAACATAAATTCACCATTGCACCTTGCTGTGTGTTGCTGAGCTCTGTGGTTCAATTTTAATGGAATACTTGATGAAGCTGATGTGCATATTTTCATCCCACACATACAAATTCATCATGAGAATGATTGCCTTCAGCAAACAGAATACCACATATGACATTACAAATTTAGATATACCTCCCTGAAAATATAGTAGGAACAAAATTAAAGAGATAATCACCAGCAAAAGTCTGCCTGAAATTCGAGCCTCTGAGAAATGTCTTACCCTTGTCAAAATTAGAATGAAGAGTGGAGGGGGAAAAAAGAGTATAATAGAATTATTAGAATGATACATAACATAATTCAATCTGACAATCTGAAATCACAAAACATTATTCAGCTGGTAGAATTCTACCTAGCTAGTGGATTAACATAGTTCAATTGTTTGCTTTTCATCCTCATCTATTTGAAAAGTCAGATCTAATTTGCAACCCATTCCCTTTTCAAGTTAGTTAAGGATCAATGTTTTTTAACTTTTTTTCAATTTTCTTTCACTGACTAAATATATTCCCATATGTCCCTGGAAGTTTCAGCCAGCAGTGTCCCGGATGAATCTTATTCTAGAAAGAGGGCTACCTATTTGTGCTCTTTCTCCTATCACTTTTAATTTATTCCCTGGATGTTTCATTAAAAGGCTGTAAGTTCCCGAAACATTAATAGAGGTTTAAATAAGACTAGTCTCCTTCCATTGATCTCTCATATCTCAGCCATTCAATCTTTTCACCTAACTTGATACACAGTTGCAAATGTACTCTTTCATCCATGCTGCTTTTCTTGATTTTTTTTTCATCCATGCTGCTTTTCCTGCTTATTTTTTTCTATTGAGACTGCACACCACAGAAGCAGACACACACCCAAACAAAAGGGACAGTTCCTCATCTACAATACATCAGCAAAACTTACTGAAGTTGACAGGTAGGGCCATTGCCAACACCTAGTAATTTTTTTATACCACAAAACATCCTTTGTGCTGCAAGAAGTCAAGACTGATTCTGTTCTCTGTTTCTACCACGTCTTCATACTCTCCCTTCCTACCAGCTTTTAAGGCACAATTCCAGTACAATGATACGTGTTGGGGTAAGAAGCAGCACAAAGCCACGCTCTTCCTTTGACTTTTAGCCTGGTAAGTGAATGAACCTGGAAAGAGTTCCAGTTTGGTACAGCATATGCTACACAGCATGCTACTGCAGCCAGCCCAGTACTGCGGAGGGGCAAGTCCAGCTTCTCACGCCAGCAAAGCAGCAGCAGTTCTGTTCAGTTCCCAACCCAGAGATGTCAGCTGTGGTGTGAGCGAGCCCCACAAAAATGTCACGTCACAGCAAACAGCCCGTTCTAGCAAGTGCATGAGATTTGGAGGCAGGGAGCGGGGAAGGGGGAGCTCTTCCTTCGCTTGGAAGTGTTTCTAATGCATTAGCGGATGTGCAGGAAAATCGACCAGGAACAGAGGCAGCCTTTATAGGATACAAGTGATGGAGAAACTGCTATAACTCAAAATAAGCTGCTCCAGTGATTTATTACTCACCCTGTTAAAAAAAAAAAAAGTCACATCATGTTTGCAGTTTGAAATTTTCTCACTTCAGTGTCCAGCAATTTGCTTTGTCTGCTAAATCAAAAAAGCATCTGCCATGAGACTTTTTCATCCTTATGTAGGTACTTTTATAGCAAGACATCTCTTGAACTCCTTGTTCCCAAGTCAAACAGAGTGAGTTTTAATCTCCTGTGGAGTGGAGTATTTCAGACCTTGACTAATTTGTATAGCTCTTTTCTGAACCTTTTCAGGTTTGTCAACCTCCCTTTACAGGTGGAAATATTAGCTTTGAAGACAGTGTTCCATTAATTAGTGGTAGCTGGCAATGTTCTGAATCAATGGTTTTCCTTTGGAGAATGCCAATTTGTTGAAATCGAACAACTGTAGTAATGCATCTGGTGTGTCAAATCTTTCAGACACTGCCTGCTTTTCCCTCAGCGAGGCTGTTCTGCTGGCTGCTGCAGAATTAGAACGTATGGGGTTCTGATCCCCACCACCTCAAAACTCTACAATTTCATAATGGCAAAATGAATTGTAGCCTCAAATTCAGTCAGAACTTCCTGCTCAGTGATTACAAACAAGACAGCTCTGGCTCATTTCCTGGAAGGAAAGGCTTTTAAGTTTTCCGGACTGCTTGGTCTGGATCTAAGTGCCAGAAGTTTTTCTGGGATACGTAACTTGGTTTATTGATCTGCAGAATCACGTTTGCCATCTCTGCTGTACTGGTTATAGGTGATTACTGAAAGGCACTTCATTCTTTTCTATCAGCTGTGATACCAGCTTTTAAAACGGCACGTACAGTTTTTGTGCATTCCCATCTCTCCCAAGGATAAACTAGAACAAAGTTCTGAGGAGATGAGCAGTTTGTTCAGAAATCAAAATATCTTTTACTGATATGTATCTATCTAACCAAAAGCTACACTTACCTCAGACTTAAACAGGAGATAATTTTTAATTTCTCCCTATTCAATAAGGACTGTGTCAACTCTGAGTGGGAAAGGTGGTATCTCCAATACTTCACCAGCTGGTTAACAACTCTTTCTCCTGATGACTAGTAAAAGTCATTTTGATGACAAAAAGTGTGGTTCCACAGGAATTTATCCTGATAACATCTGATCTAGAGCTTCCCTCCTCTTCCCTTGCATGACCACACTATAAGTCACCAGAATAAGCTCATGTCACAGGCTAGCTCATGCTGTTTTGCTGCTAAGGAAAAGCTAGAACCATGCAAGCTCAGCTTTAGTTTGGTTTAAACTGCCCTGGAACCACATTTGCAGGCTGTCGCTCAACCAGCTTTTTTCTATAGCAGTACCTCTGCTTTAATGGCTTTACCTTTTTTCCCCTCTGATGACTTGCTCATACCTTATCTCAGCACTGCCCACTCAGTTGTACCAGCATCTGTTTGTGCAGCTGAGCAGTGAATCAGCGAACTGGTCAGGTTAAAAATAACTCAGCAAAAAGAAAATGGTTTTAATCTGATGAGTTCTCTGCTGCAGTTCGCTCTGCAGCTGCACAAGTAGTGGCAGGAGCAAAACTGGGAATAGAAAAAAGAGTGACAAGAATAATCAACCTGACAAAGGAGAGCAGGCCACTGAAGGTAGCGCTGTCAACCTACAGCCTCTGTGAGAACAACTTTGTATGATGTTCCTCCAGCCACTGAACTCTGTGTTTGATTTTATTCCTGCAATCAATATATATTGCTAATTAAAATTACTATTTCTGACATGTATACTAACCAGGCTATTTTGAATAGGTGCCCTGTGGTTCAGGTTGTGGATGGCTCTGAGTCAAAATGTCACTGGATATTTGAAGGTAAATTCCTTCTGGGTAGGTTATGTTATCTGTTTTGTCAACAAGGCTGGAAGTGGCAAAAAAAACAGTTTCTCAGTTACCTCAAACTCTGTCTCAAGATCTAGCAAGTACATAAAATCTTAAATTTGTCTATGTTAATGATGTGGTCCCTACCCACGATATGAATATTTTGTGTAGCTATAACATCTCCACTAATCCATTGCCTCTCCAGCTTGGTGATTCATGGAGAATTAAATACCCATCCATTCAGTAACTTATTTTCCATAATCAGTCTGAACAACGTTCTCCGTTTACCACAGTTGGAACTGCTTTTAAGCAAATCCTTAGCTCGAGAGTTTGGTGCATCTTCATTACACTTAATGCAATTTTAGACCCACTCTGAAATTAGAGGAAGTGTATTTTGTGATTTAAATATCTACCATATTGAACTTTTTGATGTTTATCCCACAACTTGCAGAGTTATCTCAGCTCCTGTCAAAATCAGTAGGAGTTAAGAGAACCTAGCACTTGAAGACAGCTCATAAAATCAGCCCCTGAGTGATATGCCATTTCCCTTTGTTGCACTATTTGTGCGAGCTTTGGTGCAACTGATAATTATCATAATCACAGAATCATTCAGCTGGAAGAGAGCTCAGAAGGTCTCCACTCCAATCTCCTGCTCAAAACAGGGTCAGCCGCCAGATCAGATCAGACCTGATCAGATTGTAATACCAAACCAGCTCTGATATATGGTTGATATTTTCTTGTTTCTCTTGGGGTTTTCCAAAATTCTTTACAAATGGAATGTAAGGTGGTTCCATAATCAGTGCCTGGGTTGTGGAATGCTCCACTATACATGGTCTTAGTATCTAAGTATAAACTGAATGTGGTGAGAAAATAAAACAAATCAGGCACAGATTGTTTTTCTTTTGAGCATTTTGAGAATCAATATTACTCTACCTGACAGGTGCATGATTTTCCATGAAGTTGTGGTGAAATATAAAAACAATGTAACCTAATGGCTAACAAGTCAATAGCAAGGAAAGAAATTATAGCTGAAAGCTATAAATCCCTTGGAAAATGAAATCTTCTAAATCTTCAACTGTTTCCATCTCTCCTTTCCTTGCCTTCTGCCCAGTTTAAAAATAATTTTCTGGTGGAAAAAAAATAGGCATTGAAACAAGTCTGAAGAAATATTTATATGTTTCTCTTCAAAGTATACTTTTCTGGTCTTATCCATTCAATTTCACTTCTAACTCCCACGTGCTCCAGTTCACTACCTTCTTTCAATGCCATTTCAGCAGAGATTTCTGACACTGAACCTACCTTGAGTTTCTGTAGCAGAGTCAAGTGTAGAAGTTACATCCCTGCCAACAAATTATTTGTAGATGGGACCATTCCCTAGCACTAAGGCCAACTGGCATAGAAGAGCCCAAGTTCCTGTTACTAAGCACTATTGTAAGTTGGGTAATGATATCTTAACTAGCTATTGTTAATGGTCCCTGACCTAGGCTAACTTCTGAACAGTTAGTTCATGGCAAATATTTGAGAGCACAATGGTTGATCGGGGCCAAAAGCTTGCCAGGGAATGTTCTGGCAGCGAAACAGTACATACATTTCAGTTGCGTTTCTGGGAACAGACCTCAGGCATGTCTATATTATTCAATTAAACAGTGCCAAGGAAATGTCATAACAGCAGAGAAAAAGGCTGAGGAATATACTTCTATTCATGTTCCTATTTACTGCTTTTGAGCTTTGGCTGAAAATTACCTCTGCTATATGTAGGAAAAGTTGAATTCAGGACAGACCTGGTAGCTTGGCCTGTAGCGTACTCAGTCCTTGTCACACCTTATCTATCCAGACCATATGAACCTGGTCTAAGACCTACGATAACTATGAGGAGAGGTTGAGAGAACAGGTTTTTTTCAGCCTTAAGAAGACTAAAGGGAGCTCTTAATGGCCAATAAATTCTGAATAGAAAGATACAGTAAGGAAAGAGATACATTCTTCTCTGAGTACCTAGTGATAGGAAAAGAGGAAAAAAAACAGACTGGAAAACAGGAAATTATGTTTACTTGTAAGGAAGAACTTTTCCACAAGAAGGGTGGTCAAATACTGGATCAGGTTGTCCACAGAAGATATTCAGAACATGGATGGAGAAGCTTTGGGAAGTCTGACCTAAATGAATCTGCTTCCAACAGAGCTAGATGACTGCCAGGGATCCTTTTCATCCTAAATTATTATACAATTCTAAGAAACAAGTCAAGTCTTTCCAGGTTCTTTCTTAAGGAAGACCTGGACTTCAGGATGAAGTATCTCTTAGCATGTACTTGAATATTTATAATATTCTGTCTTGAGAATACCCAGGCAAGAAAATACAGTCCCATACCTTAACTGGCCTAGTTGGTAGGCCAGAACTTTTTTACTTTTTATTTTTCTTTTTTCTTTTTTTTCTTTTTTTCTTTTTCTCTTTCTTTTTCTTTTTTCTCTTTACTTTTTTTCTCTTTCTTTCTTTTCCTTGTCCTTTTTTTTTTCTTTATTTTACCATGAAAACACAATAAAGACAACAGCAAACTAAACTGCAACCAGTGCAAACCCACTCACTAGCCCTGATACAGAACTACACATGGAAAAAAGTTCTATGATGTTTCACTGAAACAGGTGGGTTTTTTCTTTAGATTATTCACTTACCTGTTTAGTTCTCTTCTTTCATAAGACTTCACTTATGTGTATGCAAGCCTAGCCTTCGCTGTTGTTTGAACTGTTAGAACTCTCTGATGCTCCTTTTGGGATTAGAGCTCTACCACGTACATCGCATTTCTAAGCTAGCATTCATATCTTTCCATATCACCAACTCTCCAGCTGCTTCCAAATCTCATTTAGAATCAGGCATCTTTCTGTCTTTAAATCTTCATTCATTTCCCTGCCTGCCCTCACAAATTTTTCTGATACAGGATTTATTTTTCTTGTATGGATTCTGTGGTTCATGAAATTGACTCAGTAATCATTCCCGAAGGCCCTTTTTCCCCAAAACCAAGAATCTACAGGATGAACCTCACTGTACGTAACCCAACTCCCAGCGCGTGCACACACACACACAAAAGTCCTGATTTGGAACTCACATCTTTTAGGACACACTTTAGTTCCACTGCCATGAAACTGGCATCAAATCAAAATCCAGTCTTTGAGCCACAAAGACAGAGAAACACTAACTTTGGACTAATTTTTTTTTCATGGCCATATGTTAAAAACGTTTTTAAGATGCCAGTACTGAAATTACCCCTCACTTGCAGATATTGCAGTAATTATGCAGCACTCTAGTGCCAATGCACACAACAGAGGCCCTCTTCCAGGGCTATGCTTTCTGCCACTTATCCATACATTTTTCATTATCATTTATTTTATTAGCAAACGTAGTCCTGACTGTCAGTCAGTCACCCAGCCTGCATATAGACAGTGTGCTGCTCCCACAGAGAAGACAGTCAGAAGAAGAATTTCAAACGAGCAGTTTCAAAAGTGTTTACCATCTAAATCTGCTTCCCAAAGTGGTACTGCAGATAGTTATAGTGCATTCACCTACCTAATTTCCTAGCTGGGAGAGAACTTCCACTAAGTACAAGCATCTCTCCAGTGGTGATAAACAGCCTTGCCACTTGTTTCCATACATTCCTTATTCATTCAGATCCACACAACAGATCTTTCTGTCTCCAGCTTGGAATACAGTTTGACTGAAAAAGCTTTGTTCACAAGAATCTCTAAACATCTATTCAAGTTTTTTTCATTCCCAGTCCCCATCTATTAGAAATTCTATGTACACTCTCTTAGAAGCTTACTGTATCTTTATCAAATAGGAAAGAAAAACCCAACAAACCAACCAAACAAATAAACAAAAAATCCCAACCAATTTTCTTCACATTAAGCAAATTCAGCTCCATTTAAAAGAACCAACTGGAGGCCCACAGTTTAATCAAATAGTGTTTAAGTCTGGAAGACAGAATTTAAGGATATAGGTGGTGTTCAGGACTCAGTGCAAAAGTGAACACCATCCATTATGAAAATTTGTCTTGAATCATTATGAAGATTGTCTATTAGTAGGCAGATCTAGGTCAAATGTTCCCAAGAGCTGGGCTGCTAATGAAACAGGTTGAAATCAAGTTGTGTTTTCATTATACATTTCCATACATTTTTTATGAAAGGTTGTACATCACCAGTAGAAAACCCAGCATAGTCATTTTAATAGAAGTACTAATCAAAATGAGATTAAAATGTAGGATTAAGTTAGTTTGGCTTTAATATAGTAAAGAACTTTTTGGTTTTGTTGATTTTTTCCCCCGTCTTAATGAAGTTCATAGTATGAGGACATATTGTATTATTTCTAAGTCATTTATTTCTTTATTGAGGTCAACTCTCCATGCCACCACAACTTTCAGGTGCTTCAAAGAGACATGCCAATCTGTCTCTCTTGCTAGATTATTCTACAGTTGGTTATTCTATCTCAAGGTACTGCAGAATAGTACTTCAGGAATCCCAAAAGATCTCAGCCTCCGCTTTTGCCAAGAAAAAACAAAAAAATGCAGACAGCCACTTATTTATCACACAACAGTATTTGAGCGCCTCGTGATATCTAATGTATTAGTACAACAGGCCAGTAAGGAGGGCAGATGTGATACTGCTATACAAGCTGGGAACTGAACTATAGACTTATTTTTCAGTGTTGAGGAACATAACAGCAAAAAAAAAAAGTAATCAAAAAGAAATGTTCTACCACTAAGCTCGTCAATCATTGCAGTGAAATTGTCTACTTTGCTAATCATGTTTTATACAGTACCTCACGCAACAAGCACTGTCAGGTCTCAATACCATTACGCTAGCTGAACTGTTCCGGAAAGCATTCGAATATCTTCATCCTAAAAGGATGCAACACATCCCAGATGCCACATAATTCTTACTTAGCCCCTGCTACCTTGGGTAATAAAAAACAGAGAACAGGTCTCAAACTGTCAACATGCTGCATAGAACAATGGTAACAGGATGAAAGAGGGTCCTACTCTAAGATCACATACACATCTGGCATAAAACTTATATACCTAAATACTATGGGAAGAACGAAGCCAAGAGAGGTTGCTGAACTCGCTAGTGGCAACGAGCCAAGGCACCCCTGCTACACCATCTTCCTGTTTCACAGTGGAGCTCTGAGATGAGTTGGGAGCTATTATCATGCTATCCCCTCAATTTTCCAAAGTGTGTACTATCTATTTTATGTTTTTAACCATATAATGATTTTGCTGTTCACCTATTGCCACTCTTTCAATTAACACTGTTCCTATTTATGGAAGGGACAGATTTTTTATGAACTGACCATTCTAAACCAGAACTGTGTATGCAACAGGAAAAGTGACAGCCCATACTACAATGGCAAAACCTACTGGTACAAGAAATCCATTACCTAGCCTTTTGCAGTAAGCATAAAAGGTATGACATTTCAGAAGAAATGATGGGGAGGCGGGGAAGTGTACTAAGTACAGTTAGTCCTTATGTGAAATCTGGCAAGTCATATGATACCATAATACAGGGCAAGATCAGCTACTGAAAACAGGACAGGAAGGTAAGTTTCAGAGAGAAGCCAAGACATTTTCTGCTACCTGATGCCCCCAATGGTGAGATTTCCTGAGTGTCCTCTATACCTTTCCTTTAACCAAATGAGAATCCCTTTAAAATCTTGGAGGTTGGTATTATCTTTGAAATCCAGTTCAAACCATAAGAATTTAAATCTGCTATTAGCATTAGAAACTGCCTTCTTTGCCTTCTGTCTCTTTACAATTACCACTCTGATCACATCTGTGGCCATTGGCCCCTGCTTGATAACTCATCTGGCTTGGATGTTGCTATGGTAGCCAATACTATTTTCATGACTTTCCCCAGTATGTTTCACAGATATTTCCCAAAGTTTTACCTGATCCAAACATAAAACTCTTTCATAACTGATAAAAATAAAGCATATCTTAGTCTGCCCAAGCTGCAATTGATGGATAGATGTGATGTGCACCTGTTATACTCATTTGCTAGCTCTGACCAGTGTAGATCTATTTCTTATTCTATGGAGGTGTTCCCACATGCTGGGAGAAAAAAAAAAAGCTGAGAGATAATCCAGTCTTTGTGAGACCTGACAGTTCTTCCAAAAGCACGGAATTCTCCCCTGGATGGAGGTAATACTAACTTCAAAGTCACCTCACCACAGAAAAAAATGAAATGAAAGAATCCAGTCTTAGAGTATGCTGTTCATTGACTCCAGTGGACCTGCTTCATAATGAGCAAGGAATTAAGTGAAAGAATATGAAACATTCAAGAGGAAAGCATACAAGTATAACAAAGCTGCTACCACATTTTGAATGTGTCAAAAATGTTCTTTGCCTGGCCTCCATAAAACATAGAAAGTTCTAGACTACTTTCAAGGATATGAGAAAAAGCCATCGAACAGAGAAACAGACAAAGTCACAAGCAAACCCCTACAGGATAATGATCCAAATGTCATTTTCTTTAGTTTTTTATTTGGTTTAATTTATCTAGCTTTTTACTTTTTTCACCCATGAAGCACTGTGCTAGGTAAAAAGACTGGACCATAGAGTCCCCTTTTCTTTTAAAGAATCCACAATAGCTTTTGATAACACAGTTTTGACCTTATCCCATTTTTTACAGCCTATTTGCTATTTCTAAAGTATTATTCATTGCCCATTATTATACTAATAAACTTTATTATCTTTTATAAAGCCGCCAATGGTTACATGCTTGAATGGCCCTCACAAAAGAAAGCTATAATGACAGAACAAGGTAAACCTAATAAACCATTCTTTGTTCTCAAAGTGTATTTGTGAAAATGGGCCATTACCTTTTATTTATTATTCACATAAATGTATGATGGGATTTGTACCCTCTCCAGCATTAACTGTCTCATCTTGCAGAGACCGTCCAAGTTTTCTTGTTAACTGTGCTTTGAATTTTTGGTATCTTTAATAAGAAGATAAAGAACATACTGAAAAAAGATGAATTTATTCAAAATCTTCTTATACTGTCCTTTTTGTAGTCTCAGCAACTGTATGCACGTACACTCATCTACATGCTAAACTCATTTTTCCTAGTTTCACGCTAAGCTAAACTACCAGCTTAAGTCACTTAGACATGTAATAAACAGGTAGAAGATTTCAGGTGAAAAACAGTACTTTTTGGACCTTTGAAATACTGCTGAAATTCAGTGGAATGTCACCAACTGCATAGCTTTATATCAAAAACCAACATTACACCCTGTATGCATGCAACACAGGCAAAAAAAAAGGAGCATATCAATCATAATTAAAATATAATAATAATAAAAAACATAAGAAACAGCCATGGTGCATGTAGTTCCCATATCATAATGTCAAGTACTCTCTTGATACATGTCTATATATCATTTATTAGCTTCCTATAGGTGTTTTTCCTATAGCTATATGGGAACAGACAACTTCTTTCTTCGTCATGTAACTTTTTAAAATTGTTTCTTTTAATTATGTTCAAAGTACTTTTCTGCTTAAGCCTGTGAAGTATCTCTCTGTATTAGCAAGATCTAAACTGCTTCTTCAGTTGAGGCAAACAGATATGAAATACTGGACTGAAGTTCCAAACACAAAATCTTTCCCAATTCCACTGCAGAAAAACAACAAAAACCAAACAAAACAAATCCACAACAATTAAATCACCCAAAACAGACATACAGCTCAAAAGAGACTTCGTATTTCATAAAAATTTCTTTCTCAATGGTATGAAAAACCAGAAAGTAGATTTTTAATCTATAACCTAAACCAAACCTGTAAAAACCACTCAGGAACAGTCAGGGCTATCACACTAGACATATGCTTGGGCCATTCCTCAGCAAACCATGAGATTCTTCATAACTTCAAAAGACTCCAGAAGACCTCACAAATGTAATAAAACTGTGCTCCAAGATGTACATAATCACATTTACTGTGACCTACTTTTCTCCTACACCTTTTCATGCTCTCCCTGTCAAAGGAGTGGTGCAGGATGAGCTCTTAATGAAAGTAATGCTTCAAAACAACTCTATGCTAGGTACATTTGGCCATAGAGCTCACTGTTATTGGTTTTGTTTTTCTGACATCAGCATTTGCACACCATTTCCAACAGCTGTCATACTGAAACCAGTGTTAAAGAGGGATAAGTCACATCCTAATTTGAACCAACACTTTTCAGCAGCATCTTGTACAACACGCAGACTAGTGCTACAGACCTCTGATGTAAATTAAAGTGGAACACTCGTCAAATGCAAGACAACCATTTTTTGCAATCAGAATACTGATACAACAGAAGTAGGCTCAGACCATAGCTTCATATAATATACATTAGTCAGCCAAGTAACACTTTGTAAATTATTCTTGGCCTAAGCTTATAAAAATCTTGTGAAGGTTCAGACTGTCTTCCTCTTTGAACAGCACATGATATTTCTCTGGCTAAAGTAGCATCTGTTAGCTGGAAAGAACTTGTAGGGGGTTATAATGCTCCAGTAATATTTTCTTATTCATGTTAAGTCCATGTGTGCCTGTTCTCCCTTCAGAGGCAGCCATTGGAAATACCTCATCCTACAATTCATTTCTATTGAACATTGCAGTAGTACATTCATTTTTCATAAGGATTTTTGATGCACAATACAAAGGATAGAAGGCAATACATTGCCTATCTGATCAGATGGCCTAACACACCCCACAGAACCTCAGCCATTCTCTCTTTGGATCTGGTTGTGCCACAGAATACATTTTAGAATACCTATTTATTTTGTAGGCCTTGGAATACCAGACAATCTGCTTCATACTCTTGTAAATTGTTCCATTAGTTAAGTTATTAAAAGTTCACCCCCTCGACACACACATCACAGTCAAATTCTCTCATAAGCAAGTAGATAACCTAAATTAAATACACACTTTAGTCTCTCACCATTATTTTCCTTTTAGATTAACATCAGTGTTCCTCTAATTATTGCAAGCTATTCTTCCATTTGTTAAGTAGCCTCTAACAGGATCTGAGACACACACAAATACACTCATTATTCTAGAAAAGCAATATTATTTTAAATGATTCAGGCTAGTAGGAACACAAAGAGATTGTCATTGTTCTTATACAGGGAACACAAAATAGCAATAAGCATTATCAAATCAATATTCTTTGGAACAGCATGGTTCTGCTTCTCACTCAACTCTAATTACAGGTAGACAGCAGGGAACACATACCTGCTCTGCCATTTTTTGTTAGTAACTACTTTGCCAAAGGATGGTAAACTGTCATAATTTGCACGTGAGTTATTTAGGTTCCTATTATTAAGCTAGCTCTGCAAATATTCAGAAAGGGCTGCCTGCTGGTAAGGTGCTCAGAGATGCTATGTGTCTTTGTCAGAGGCCAAAAAAACTGCCCACACTTATTAACAAAAACAATGATTTAAAGACATATAGTTGGCAGCATTTGTAAATTATTCCATATAAACTCTGTATTCATCACAATCAATCCCAACAGTAATACAATTTTTAAATAGAAAAAAATCAATTACAGCATCTTATCAAATCTGGAAGTTCAGTGCAGGACTGCAACTGACTGCACCCTCAGCTCCCTATAGGTCCTTTCTAACACTACAGAATTCTGCTTAGGAAATCTGTTAGAAAATCACAATCAGCAAGTTTCAGCTTCTCAGGCTGACATTCTCATTCTTCATCAACCTGAGCAGTAACTGTGAAGAACTGTGTGAGTTAAACAGCTCACAACACTGCTGGTTTCGCTTTCTAGAACTATAATCAACAGCCTTTGGGCAAAATGACACTGGAATTCTACAACCATTTAGGCTAGAAAGGACCATGAGATGCCTTGTTCAGTGCAAGATGAACACCAAACACAGACCAGTCTCAAGGCTTTGTCTAGTCTGGCCCTGAAATGCTGTATCCAAGGATACAGTGTTTCCAGGCCATTTGTTCTAATATTTAATTATTTTTATGGGGATTTTTTTTCCTTATATCCAGTTTGAACCTCTCCTGATTCAATGCGTGACCATTGTCTCTCTTTACCCTACTGTGCACCTCCATAAGGATCCTGGCTCTGTCTTCTCAGGAACCTCCTCAAAGGCAGCGTGCCCTCAAGCACATGAACTGCACTCTCTGTTTTGGTGTCATCTGCAAAGTTGATGGGAGCGCATTCTGTTTCCAGGTTATTTATAAAGATATTAAACAACATCGGTCCCAGAATAGACCCTTTGGAACTTTACTTGTAACCAGCCTTCAGGTAGAGCAGAAACTATTGACTACTAACTTTTGAGCTCGGTTTCTAACCAATTCATTCTTTGTAGCCTTTTATTTTGCAGAATGCCCACCGAAGTCAGATTTAACATTATTTAACTCAAGAGAAAAAACTGTAGGGCCGTCTGTGGGGAGTTTATTTCCTCCAAATGACCGTGTGCTGTGAAATTGTTCTGATTTGCTATGCAGACTGAACTGATGCCTGGCTTCTCTGAGGACTAAATAAGTATAAAAATGGTCCTGAGACGACCTAAATTCATTCAAATAAATGTTTAGAAAAATGAAGGTTTCTGATTTTTCATCAGCTTTGTACTTAAGAATATTTTCCCTATTATTTAGTTAACTGCAATATGCAAAAATCTGAATCAGCACATGGGTATGCAGGGTAAGTGAAGACTTTGGGGTCCACTGTCCAAACAGACAAAGAGTAGTTTGAAACAGAGTCAGTAAGACTGAGGTAAAGACATTGGAAGGAGTGAAACTGGTGAGCTGGACTCAGCATACCTGCTGAAGCTTGCATACCAGATTTGGACAGATTAACCTCTCCTTCAACACCAAAAATGTATGCATCAATAAGCTTTAATTGCCTTGACCAGCCTCACCTAAGACTCCCACACACACAGCCTCTGCCTGCTGCATCAGGATCTCCTGAGCCTACGGGGCACCTACTCCTTGCCTGAAGATATGTTGTAGGTATGTGCTCAGACATGTTTCCTCCTGCTCCTGCTGCTGAGCTTCCTTGATGACTGGGATAACTTAACATCTTGCTTTTGTTAGGTGATCCATGAATTGCTGTTTAAAACCTGTTGCTGTCTTGAATCCTGCTCTGATCACCCTTCTTGGAGATGTGGAACTGCACCTTGAGTGGTGACAGTGTTATCCCTGGCCAAGTTGCCCTGCTTTGACTCCTGTCTGGTCTTCCCTTCTGAAGAAGCCCCACTCTCCCTGTTCCCTGACAAAGAATACAGCCAGTGTCCTGGTGGTCTACACAGCATGACCACTATGAATAACACTAGGAAGGAGTTAGTAATAGGAAATTACTCAAATTCTGGCAGCTGTGTGGAGCTGGTGCTTTAGTGAGCAAAATTTGAGTAAATTCTTTGATGCCAACACCTGGAGCAGAGCATATAGGATTTCCAAAGATATATATGGGAATGCAAAATACAGACGACTGAAGGCAACCTAGAAGATAAGCTATGAGGTGGAAGAAGGGGCCTGGAAAGAAAAAGGATTAATTAGGATCCAGACAAAGAAAGGAGAGAGAAAAGACAGACGCAGACAGGATTCAGAAAAGGCGAAGAAGTGTGGTGAACTTCAGCAACTCTCCAAGGCTTTTTATCTTATCTGTCAGTGAATCACTGCAATTCCTTTCTTTTTTTCCCCTAGTTTCTCTCTCACTGAGGAAACTCCTATATTTTGGCTCTTACTGCCAGCCTGTAATTTCCAGTTTTTCTTGAGACTCATCACAGTTCCTACTGGTGGGTTGGACCCAGGATATACTTGACAAAGACTACTTCCCAGGACCGAAACATGCACTGTGACTTTAAGGTCTTCACTCTGCATTGTCTTGGAAGGCAGCTCCAAGAAAACCAGTTTTCCATCAGCTTTATGTCCAACACTTCTATCCAACAAATTTTATGGAATGAAACTCTTGGGATAGCAGTAGAGAAATTCTCTTCTGCCCAGATTAGTAGAGCTGTTTGGGTTCTTTTTCCAGGTTAAATGGAAAATGCTAAATGCCTGACAGATCCATTGAACTAACCTTTGCTCTTACCTCCCATCAATACAGGCAGAATAATCAAAAGAGAAGGAAAACAGCAATGAATAAAAGCCCCTAAACATATTTCTGCTATGGAGACTATACAACATTTCATCTCACATCTAACAATCTAAAAAAAGGAAAGACAAATCTAATTCTAAATAGCACATCAGCAAGTCCAGGAAATCCTATCCCAAGCCAGAGAAATACCAGACACTCCATGGGCCACTCAGGACTTCACTCATGTGAAAGACAATGCCAATGCCTGTCTAAAAGCACCGTTTCCAGAGGGGTTTGTGAGTGAACTGTCTTCTCACTTGCTATCAGTGGTGTGGTTGTATCATAGCTGTGAGTGGTACAGTGGTGTTTGATACTATACTCCTCAGAAAACAGATGGAAATCACTTGGAAGGGGTCTTTTGCCCAGGGCTAAGCCTTTCCTCTAGATCACTGTCTGAATGGCCTGAAATCAGCTCTTGGGGAAAACCTTAGGACTTGTTAATAAAGGTAGACATATGCAGTGATTTCACACAGCTATTCAAAATGTACTGTGAGGAGTGACAGCATGAAAGCTGAAGAGAGACATGTAAACCACACGTTTTTTACTGACACACTTTTCCTCACAACCAAAATCAACTGAGTTCCACACTGACCCAAACATTATTCTTCTCTGGTACCAGCCAGAACTTCAGCATGTTGTTATTCAAAGCATCACGGGGATGGGCTTCCCTAATTCTGTATATCCCTAAGAGGGGGGGTTCCAATACAAATTCTAAGTTCCAGGAGCAGTATAAATCTTGACACAAATGCAAACCTTGGTGCAGAATATTTTCCTTCTGTATAATATGTTTTTCACTGTAAGATATGTCACCTTATCCTATCACTATGACAGTGAGAGACCATGTGTCTTTTCTATCCTCCACATTGGTGGCAGGATGAAGTAAAGCCAAGTAGGAAACTATCTCTTGTGGTTTAGGCTTTCTTTCTTCTGCAGTTCTGGTTGCAGCAGGACCATACTAGCTCCTAAACACCACAACCCACTAGCCCAGAGCAGTGGAGCAACAACCACAAAACAGCACAGAAATACATGCAATTCTTTCAGTGCCATCTAAAACCAGAAGCAACCACTGAAGTCCTTACATGTGGGAAAATACTCAACTGCCTGTCAATGCTATTAGATTAATATATCTCCAGCTTTCTATTAAAACAAGGGAAAAGACATGCTTGGATCTTCATTTTCCCTCTGCGTTATCTTGCCATAAGATGTCTTGGAGGAATGTTTACTCATCAATATGCACAGTCTGTACCCTCATTTCCTTTAGTACACTTCATATGAAAGAAAAAAAGATTTTGTTCTTCTTTTCATTTTTCTTTGTTACGGGAAATAAAGAGGACACAGAAGTCAGCTTGTAAAGATTGATGCAAACCTCTGAGTAAACTCAAGAGCAGGAACTCAGTAGGTAGGCAAAGTAGATGTAAAATTCGGTGGTCAAGGGAATAATGCTGTTTCTGTATTCATCCTTTATGTGTCTTCAAAAATATTAATTTATCTGTCTCTGAAACATTTTTAGTGTTTCCTTACTGGTACTTAAAGCGATATATAACTGTCTGGAAATGGAGGATAAGTATCATGTTGCTTATGCTTTAAGCAACATGATACCACCCTCATACATCTCCTACTCTTCCTACAGTTCCAGTCACCTGAGGAACGATCCTTAGCTCTCTGCAATCTCCTTGGCCCTTCCCTGGCAAGCTCCATCCCTTTCCTATCACCGTGTTGTATTGAGCACAACCACCAACAGCACATAAGGGGCATAAAGCAGTCAACAAAAGACAGTTTTTAGGTAGACAGATAATATCTTTAAGAACCAGTTCAGAAAGAAGCATCTGTCAAAGCTAAACTTACTCCTTTCCGCTTTTCATGACACTTGTTTGACCTTAGGAAAGTTTCCAGTGCTTTGGTAGACAGTATAATCGTAACTCAGCAGCATAAAGAAAAATCAGCTAGGCAGTGTCAGAAGCTGCGTGTATTCCACCACACATTCTGCACGCAGCCAAAGTGGACAGATCTTCTCCTTTGAGGTGAAATATTTTTCATGTGGCTACAAGTGAATTCTGTCTTAAAGTCCAGTCAGGTGAGACAACTGGTTTAATAATGTAGCTCACATACATGCTTGCATCAGCAAGATGTAAAAGAGCGAGATAAATTATTTCTGCAACATGAAAACTGCACTTGACAAAGGCCAGGCAATGCCAGGATACAAGAAGAGATGTGAGGGGCTTGGGGTTTTTTATTACTATTATTATTATTAATGATTCAGAAAAATAAACAGAAAATACAATGGACATTTTCTGAGTCGAGCTGGTTCTCGTTATGTTGTTCGCCTAGAGTGATAATATTAAACAGCTATTCACAGCTGCTTCACATCCACACTGTGCTGTCATTTAGCACTGTTACTGGGCTTCTGGGAACTCTTGGAGATAATGACACATGCTTTCATTTTAGACAGAATAATCTGCATGTTCTTGAAATCCACAAGAGAGTGCATCAATTAACATATCCCAGATATTAATCCGTAAAACATGCTTGCATTTCTGGGGCTTGATTTATTGTTTTTAAACAGCCTTATTCTTTCTGCTTGCATTAAATCATTGCTTATTTAATCAAAGATTTGTTGGTTTATTTACAATATTAAAAAAAAAAAACACAAACCCAAACAGAGCGAACATCAAAAACTCCTGAGCAGTAGAAGAACTTTTACTGGGGAAAGACAGGAGAGTGAAAAGGGAGAGGTTTTGCACAGCTTCTATTTAAATATGCTAAACAGAATAGAAATGTGAAAAATTCATATTTTATTCTTTAATCATCAGATACTAAATACTTTTATATTAAATTTGTCAGATACTACTTTTGCTAGTGATCCATGGGTAGCTAGTGTCAAAAGCAGCACAATATCAAGTATTTTTGATATTATGAAGGTAGATCTCCAATTCATCTCCACTCTCTGTCAAAAAGTACCAGAACTTCCATCACAAAGGAAATAACTTCCAGCCTCCCAAAAGGGAGAGCCATGGCACAATCCTCAGAAATATCTCCTGCAATATCTACCTTCCTCAGATAAAAAGCATTTTAGGAACTAACAGATGCTGTGGGCATTCAGCTTTACTAAAGATATGAAGATAAGTCACACTCAGTACTAGAGCTGACAGAAACTGGGTGTTGCAAAATGCTGACTTATCAGGGTGTTTTGCAGGATTTTGCAAAACTTTTGGAAAGCTTTCTTTGATTTAGCATGAAATTCTGAGTGGAAGAAATAAGACCAGTAGCCTCACAAGCAGACCTCTTACCTGGAAAGAGAGAGGTTGCTGCTCAAGGCCTTGCTCTGACTGGATGAGACTAAGAGCTTTCACTTGTGTTCTTATACCCCAGCTGCAGGTGATGGTAGTGGTGTGTGTCTTGGGTTTGACCTAGTATGGAATTGGGCAAAATGTATATGTTTAAAATTGCTGGAAGAACATCTTTTTGACTATTGAACAAAACAGAAGAAAAGTTTAGTTCACAACCTTGAAGCCTGTGGGGTTTTTTCTACAGTATAAAATGTATTGTAAGTATAAAGGCTGGCTTTAAAAGTGCCCACCAAGCATTTGAAAAACAAGGCTGTGCTACTACAATTATGTTCTTAACAATGCATATAAGCATCTTGTGAGAAGTTTGTGAGAACCACACACGTTATAAAGAACAATTGAAGGAAAAAGCAACAACAGCAAATAACCAACAAAAGTATATTTGTGCATTTCCAGGCAGCAATTTGTCAGGTGTTTTATCTTCAGCACAGGTAAGGGGCCTTTAAAAAGAAAGGATCGTTCACACAGGGGAAGTTTGTCAGCAAATGAAATCTTGATTTTTATGCTAATACCACTAGCCAGTTGGGTCTTTAGACCAAAGACTCAGCATCCATTCGATCCATACCTCTCCAATTTAGAGGCAAGGATGTGGGCGGAGGGTGGATTGAGAGCAACCCTGATGAGAAGGACTTGGAAGTCTTGGTTGATGAGAATCTCAACATGAGTGTCCCTGCAGCCCAGAAAGCCAGCCCTATCCTGGACTGCATCAAAAGAAGTGTGGTCAGCGGATCGAGTGAAATGATTCTACCCCTCTACTCCACTCTAGTGAGACCCCAGCTGGAGTACTACATCCAGCTCTGGAGTCACATTGATGAAAATATGCCTAAGCATACCTAATGGGAGTGATATCAGCAACAGGCTCGTGATGAACATCACGTTCCGATGCTGTCAGCTCCCTTCCCTCCACCCCAATCAGTATCTGTGCTCCAGGAAGTACAGCAATGACAGGGGCAAAGCACCAACTCATGGAGTGATTTTGTTGGGCTAGACCTGTAGGTCACATTCTTGCACTGTTTACACGTGTTCACATTTGATATAATTAAATAATATCATATGGACACTTGTTATTATTAAATAATGTCATGATATCACACAGGTCTAAAGCTCAACTCATACTACATTTTATTACCTTACTATTATATGTTAGGTCAGTGTGCATAAAATGGACTGTAAACTTTAAACAATCTATTTAATCATTCTGGATTTATTGTGACAACCACCTGTGAGACAGAGACGCCCAGTGATGGCACCTAGGCTGGCCATAGCGATGCCTGCAATCAGACTGTAGCTAAGGCAATAATTTGTAATTCAACCAACCATATCAAACAGTGAAATGGATTTATGATGGTGTTCTGTGGGAGAAATGAAGGTCAGTTTTCAGCAGTGAAGGTGCTGTTGACTGCAGAAGTATGTGATGAAATTCTATATAAGTTTCTGTCAACCTTAAAAAAAGAAAGGAAGCTGAAAGAACTTCCATTGCTCTGTGGTTTAAAAGATTCCTTCTCCCTCCCGGCAAGACAAGATGGAAGATCATATCAAGAGAGTGATATGTTATTATTCGTCTTACATCAGCTAAAAAACCCCAAACGTCATGTTTATCTGAATTTAATGTTGGGTTGCTATTTCATAAATTAGATTTTTTTTTTAGCATTTCACCAATAAAATTAATAATAAGCTTAAAAACAGAAACCCCATTTTCCCATAGATATCTTCTGCACAGGTGGACAGAATCTTGCCAAAGGTTGTTCTGTAGACTACTGCAAAAATAAGGGCATTTTGGAAATAAATGTTATCAAAGCCCTGTGGGTGGAAGGGAGAGCCTACTGCCTAATATCTGAAAAACTCCTTTCATTTTCTACGTTATTTCTTATTATGTTAAATATGTAACTATGATAGGAGCATCTTGCCACCTTGTTTCACCTCACAGCTGCCTGCTGGATCTTTTATCTACAGATGCTCACCTGCATAAATATCTCTAAAGCTGTCAGTATAAATATAGGCAAATCTACAACAGATGCACCAGTGCACCTTGGGAAGAATTCTTCATGGACACAAAACCAGCAACTCTCCCCTTCCCATCATATTTTTTTCTTTTTGATCTTGAGGTGCACATCTGTGCCATCTTCACTTTAACGTTGTGCTTCGCTTTTACATAAAGGACCTTATCCTACTTCACCTCCACCCTCTGGTCATAATTGTGTAAATTGTTTTGCACTGATTCTAAATTGTGATTCTTTTTAAAAGAAGGAGGTAAGTAAAAAAAAACAAACAAAAAAAAAACCATCTAAAATTCTAAGGGAGGGGTGAGAGAGAAAGGTAAAAAGGCATATCTTTGAATTAGAGAACCAGGTTAGCATGGAACTTATTTATCTGAATTTGGAAAAAATTATTGGGACTAGGATGATGTGTAAACAAAGAAAAACTGAAAGTCTCACCAACACAGAAAAAAGCATGAAATTCCACAGAAACTCTTCTGGCAACTGAACATTTAATATAGCAGGATTTGAGAATTATTAATTCTAGTGACACTGAAGTTTGCCAAGAACACTGTCCAAAACCCAGCTGGGAATTTTATTTGTGGTCCTACCAATTCAGCTCTTAAAACACAAGATATAATGAAGGCTCAGACCCAAAGCCATCAAATATTCAAGGGTCAATTGTTATCAGAATAAGAGAAGCTAAAATGCTTAGCAATTTGTAGGATTGCTGGAAAGAATTATGATGTACTCATTTGATTATGGTACATAAAGAATGTGGGCTGAATCAAATAAATGGTGGCTTTATATTTAGTCCTTGATTGACTACACTCCAGACATGCTGAAAGCATAAATTAATCAAAACTAGGTCTACAGCTGAAAGGAAAAAGGTCTGACCTTTTTTCTAATTACTAACATAGGAAAAGAGTTCTGTATGGTACAGCAACAATTTTGAACATGTCTACTTATACAATCATGCTGGATTCTACAACAAATGCAATGCATTCTCTATACTCTCACTGTTTGGATGAATGTCTGTAGCTCAAGACAACACTTTGCATGAAATACATTGGAAGATCAGTTTGTATTTTAGAAAAATAAATCAGAAAGGTATCACATTGCTTAGAAGACTTACAAAACCTTTGAAGCCCCAGATAGATGGCTGGTGAAACTGCTTGCTGGGGATGCCATTCTCTCACCATGGAAGGGAAGATTTGTCCTGATTTCAACAGAATGGTAAGAGGTCACACACAGAGGTTCTAAATAGCCAGAATCATTGAAAGCAAAAATCTGCCCTGTGATTTTATATTTATGAAGGTGTAAGGAGCTCTGCAGAAGAGTTCAGTGTATACTCCAGCTCCATTTTATACAAGTTTAACAATGCTATGAAATATATTAGTAACTAGGGAAGTTCTGTAAGCTGTTAGGTATTGGCAAGAGGGTTTTCAATTGAAATTGATTTGCAATCCAAAAACACAGACAGTGCATGTAGTTCTGTTGTGATTTTTTTTGCCTTATTTTTTCATTCTGCAATCCTAACCTGTTGCAGAAAATGCGTTACCTACACATCCTCAGAAGTGCAGGTACTTCTACAAACACCTCCATAGGTAAGGTATCTGCCTTGCAAACAGACTTTTACTTACTGGATGGCAGGGCACATAATGGCTGTAGCCTTCCCTTCAGGACTTTCTGATGCTGCAATGTTGTAATTGCAGCTGTGGGTCAGTAGTTGCCACAGAAGAATTCTTGTTTTCTCTCTCATGGTACAACCCGGTGCTTGTGGGAAACCGTTTGCTGATGGTCAATTAAAGGGAGCACCAGCTACTGCCATCGTTTCATTCTGCTCCTGGGATCAGGATAACAATGGGTTTCTCTTTGCCTAAGGAGTATAAATAAATATCAATATAAATATTCATATGAACCTGGCTACTGCAGACTCATAATGTGCTCATATAATTAGAAATAGAGGTCTATAAAATGGAGCCTTGACTATACTCCCAATCAGATGCATTGCTGCTTAATATAATTTTTATATATATATCTCTCATAATATCATGTGCATTAGAACTGCATATTGCATTAGTAGAATTAATTACCAAAATCTTTTCCCCAACCTCCAGCACTGAAAGAAGAAGGGTGAAGGGGAAAGGATGGTGGGCTACGAGATGCCGAGGAAGCCACCTATCTGTTTTCCTTTGCTTTTAGTCAAACTAGAGTGACAGTGGTTTTGGGGCAAATGCACAGAAATCTTTTTATTTCTTAATGTAATTCAGAAAAATGCCTGCAGGTGAAACATAACAGAGCGTGCAGAATATGGTTAGGAAACAGGTGTCTCTGTGTAAGTGGACTAGTTATGCTGACCTTGATAAAGTGATTAAACCATGCATCATTATGCTCTGTGGAAAACTTATGTTTAGTTCAAAACAGTTTGAGAAAAACTCTAGGAAAATATACAAAATGCCAAAGGAGAAGTGAAATCTGAGCATGGCTGAATGTTACTTTTAAGCCTATATGATTCCTTTGATGCAGGCATATAAATCCAATTAACATTAATGAGAAATGTGTTGTGCCTATATGCAAACCAGGAGCTGAGATCCCCTACTGCCCCTTCAAGATTTCTTTGTTTGATTCAAATACTTAACTGTTACATTTAAAGCATATTTTTACTTGAAAAGTTTCAAAGTTTTATGTTTATTCTTCCTTAATAAAAATGAATAGCAAAACCACATAATTGCTTCAGTAATGTTTTGTAATAACATCAAGGTCTTTTATGTTTCTGCAGTTTGAAACCCCCCCCCCCAAATAATGTCAATGTATTTTGCACATATCACATAACCTACATTGTATAAATCACAAAGTGATAAAAGTTCTGCAAATATTGTTTTGTAAGGTGTTCAAGTCAGATTTCTAAAGAAACAAATAATAAATCAAATGAGGGGGGATCCCTGATTTGGAAAAAAAAATAACCAGAGCTTAGATCTGCAGAAAAACTATTCCTGGTTTCAAGACAGCATTCTTCAAAGAAACAAAAATCTTCAAAATGGAATGAAAGACTTCAATTGTTTCCTGAAACAGATTTTAAAATGAGGAAAGTAAGGCATCTGCATTATTAATCAGAAAAACACATCTTACGAATTTTAATACTGTATTTGTTATTTTCTACTGAACACAGTGTTCCTCACAACCTGACAAGGTGATGATCCCAGAAGCAAAACAGATGGTCTTTAAAAAGATCTACAAATCCTCTCTCCTAATGAATCTCAAAAATCCTATAGGATTTATAATAACGATATTCATACATATAAAAACAAATGTAGTTCTTCAGTAGCCTCCTTAAAAATATTTCTATGAAATAATTACCTGTGACCGGTGGGTTTAAGTCTAACTTGAGACATGTACTTGCTGTTCCACAACTGGTGCTGTAATGCTGTTTTCTAAGCTTTAACTATTCTTTTTCCTTTCTGGATTTGGGTGTGTGCCTATATTTTTTCTTACCCCCAATTTTTCTCTGTCAGCTACTTCTAATTCAGTTAACTTTTCACTTGCTCTATTAGCCCTTCCATGACTTTCCCATTCTACCCTTTTGGCACAGAAAAAGACCAGCATAATTTCTCAAGCTGCCACTGGTTTCTTTCTCAATCCCTATCACTGTTGTGAGTCAACAGTTCACTGCTCTCTTATAATAGTTAGACAAATGCTGACCTGTGCCTTCTGCATTTCTGACAACCTCTGCTTCTTTTAAAATTACCTCCACACCCAGAACACTGTGCATTTTGTTCTACCTGGTACATCCTGGAAACCAATAATATTCTATACCTTAGAAAGGGGCTCTGAGCAACCTGATCTAGTTGAAGATGTTCTTGTTTATTGCAGGAAGGTTAGAATATAAGACCTTTAAAGGTCCCATCCAACCCAAACTATTCTATGATTTTAAGTTATTAGGCAGGAACTGTGCTTAAGTACACATACTTTGTATATTTTCAGTTATAGATAATGAAAGAAAGTAATTCTTTTTTAAAATGTAGTAACCATTTATACATTTATTTATAGTATTTAAGCAATGATTTAACAGATTTCTACCAGGTAGGTGGTTCCTGAGGGAAGCTGCAGGCAACTCAAAAATTCTCTAAAGTGTTTCTTCAAGAGTTAAGCACTCCCTGACTTGGAGAATTACCACACTTAAACAAAGGGGCTTCTAATTTTTTCAGGTTCTTCTGACTGACCAGAAAGAAAAACAGGATGAAATATGTACGTTTAATTTCACAGAGTTTATCCAAGCATCTTCATGCTTTTCTCATGATCAGTTCATTATTTGAGCATTGAAAGTTTCAACTAGCTTTCCACTGAAGTAATATGAGATTTCAAAACTACAAAAAAATTTAAATTCCTTAAGAAATCATAGGACAATGGAAGTTAACAGTGGAATAGGTCTATTAAATCATATAATCTAGCACACTGACAGTATGTTATCTGTCCCTACTATTTTTGGTGCTTTATCCAGTCTTGTTTTCAAAGTCCTACATAACCATTGTGAAAACATTTCAGTGTTTCTTCAAAATTACTCAATAAATTATACTTATGAGTAGGAACCAGATGTTTCCTGATCCTATTTGCAGAGTACATATATCTCATTTGAGACATTCTTATGAATCTTTTGCTGCTAGAAAAAGGTCCACAACATTTAAACTACATTTTGGTGGTGTTTGGGTTTTTTATTTTATCTAACTGCTCCTATATGTACTCTCTCTGTACTACACAGAAATAATTTTTGACTCTTGAAGCCCTTCAGATAACTGTAGAGAATAATCATGCAATCTTGCAGTCCCCTTTTACTGAAATAACATCTATTTGGCTCTTTTAATCTCCCTTTGATCCTTCTTCTATAAGCTCTGTTGTTTGTTGCTGGTGTTTGTGGTACCCCCTCTTCTTTGTGATAACGTGATGCTGTTTGTAATTTTCCATAGGAATCTCTTCCAAGGCTTAGATTTTTAATAAAATTTTAAATCAGTGTATTTTACATGGTTTGAGGTTATTATAGAAATGATGTGGAGCTCCAATGTATGCCTTCTAATAGCCCTCAGCTAGTAGAAATTCTCTTGTTGTTCAAGTGGAAGAGGCCTATGATTTCAGAGAAGAAAGTTGTAATTTCCTCTTCATTCATCCATTCAGTTAGCTGGTAAATGTGATTTCTGAGTATACAAGCATCCATGAATGGCTTTATAATGATCCTGCAGTAAATTAATGTGATTTAATCTGAAGAGAGTTGAAGGCAGCAGCTGCATCAGATGATGTTGCCCTCCTCCTGAAATGCAACAGTAGTTTTGGTGGTATTTCAGAAAAGCTATCTTTTGCAGGGGAGCAAATGGAAGACAGGCCAAACAATAAAAATCTAAGGCCATCATTTCAGCTACCTTACTAACAGTAGAACTGCTGATGAGAGAGTATAGTTTCAAAAAAGGAAAGAGGTGGGCAAGTAGAACCGAGGGGAGGGTAGGTAAATGTAGCCAGGAGGAAAATAAAGCTGTGGAGTTAGAGCTTGCACCGTGAAACATTGAGAAGCAGAGAGGCATTGCAAAACGTAACTGAATGGAACCTGCAGGGCATAAACGCAGCCATGAACATAAAAACATGGACAATCCATTCACTGGTAAACACTGCAGATTTTCTTGAAGGTAGAACAAGATCAGAAAAAAAAATATTAAGAAATCAAAATTCAGAGAAGAAGCTACCAGTAATGCAACCTCAGAAAAGCATATTAAAGATATGTAATATTATCTCTCTGGGAAGGCAAGAAACTACAGGCAGAATCTGTCAGATAACCCCTCCATCTCATTTTATGGACTTACTTTGTATTCCTCAAGGACTGACCACTTTTGTCTCCTGCAAAATGACTTTTCTCTCCAAATCCTAGCTGACTAATCTCCTTATAGCAGACCTATGAACATACCACCAGAAAAAAGGCGCTGTAAAAGAAATGAGGAGAGGACATGTTGCATCTCCCATCACACCAGGTAGCAAAAAGAGGAAATATTTATTTTCTTGTTTCCATTAACAGTCAGAGTAAACAGGGATTCAGTTAAAGAGCTCAGGCTTCTGACACAGCCTTCATATGACCTCTAGTAAGGGGTTAAGCACTCAAACTTCTGAGAGATCATCTGTGCTAACCCATTTGACAAAAACTCTCTTGTGCATGTACAGATTTTGCTTTGTAAGCTATGAATGATAAAAAATTCACACATTTCTAAAAATGTAGCAGTGTACAGTAAAAGCATATATTACTGGCTTCCTATAAACAGAAATCAATACCTAGCGAAACCAATTATTAGAAAAATGCAGAGTGGGAGAGGGTTAAAAATAGGATCCAGTTAAAAATTATGCACTTTAAGTAACAAACGTTTTTAATGTTATTTTCCAATGAATTACAAATACCAGTGAAATTGAATACACTTATTTTTCATTCATTTCAGAGAAAAAAATTTTTTCACAGTTCACTGTCTCCATTAGAATATTTTAATGCACATAAAGAACTTAGAACCTTTTGTGAAATTCATGTCTTCAGACATACATAGTATTTTGAAAAACAAAGAATGCCTATTTCTATTCACTTTTCCAAACCATTTGGCTATTACCTCTATGCTATGGTTGTTTCCACATTCAGACCATTTATCTTCTTTTAATAGTTAGTGGTAATGAGTTGTTTTTCTGCACTTATATGCACGCAATGTAAATAAGGAACAGTCATTTCACTGGTAAAAGTTTAATTTGCTGAATTATCTCCGTGCTCTGGCACTGCACTGTTATATAGCCTCTGAGTTAATGTCCAACATATGAGAGAAGTCCCATGAAAACAGTGATGAGGATATCTCCCTATTTATTTATTTGCAATCAGAAAGATAAAGAGACTCATTTTTCCTCACCAGGAAATCAAGAGAAACTCTAAATCTAAAATGCCACTCTAAACAACAGTATATTAAGCCATGCAAGTATGATTTGCACATAGTTTTTGTATGAGATCAGTTAAGAAATAGACTTACCTCATGGACAAACACCAGTCAGGTTATTTTCAATTTGGAAGGATGTTCTGTTAAAACAATGATAGCAGATATGGAAGTTCATATATTACTGAATTTGTTTTGCTCTGCTCAATCATTCTTAATGAACAAGGTAGTAAGGAAAAAAACCAGAAAGTATAAAAATATAAATAACCAGAAGAGACTGGCATCAGCCACTACCAAGGAAAAATGTTGCAACTGGATTGGAACGTCTCCGACATCTTTTATATCATCAAATACATTTATTTTGCATAAGTCATAATAAGACACATATGTGTCAAATGCTCTTTTTGCATATAAAATCAACCTTTCTCTAGCAATTTAAATTATGAAAAAAAAAAAAGAGGGAATATATACAGCATATAATAACAAAAAATGGAGCAAAGGGTAAATTTGCTATCCAAGAATCACTATGTTTATTCTGTCACTTTATATCTATTTGGCTAACCACTATTTTATTTATAAAAATATACTGGGGGGTCAGGTGGAACTCAGGACTATAGCAAAGGAGATGAATGATGGGAAGATCTTGTGATACTCAGGGAAAGCAAAGTTCAGAACTGAAAGGCAGAAAGCTCAAGAGGAGTGAAACTCTCTGAGATGGAACTATGTCTGCAGAGCAGAAACCTTTAGGGCAAGCATGGGATGGGACAAGATGCGATGAAATGGGTTGGGATGACATGAGAAAGGATACAAAAGAATAATGACTAAATAGTAATTGAAGTAAAATAGAGCAAAATTACCTGATACTCAGATTATTTATGTCCCAAATGATAGCAATTATGAAAGCCTAGAAAGCTTAAAATATACCCTGGGTCATAAGCTGCCCAAAGAAACCAAACATTTTGGAGAATTATAGTAGCATACACAGAATCACAGAACCACAGAATATTCATGTTTGGAAGGGACCTTTGAGATCATCAAGTCAAACCACAAAAAAAACCAAAAAACAAAAAAAAAAAACAAACAAAACCCACAAACACCCACACCACACCCACCCACAGCCAGACACAAACCAACAATCTTGGGCATTAGAGCATGCCCTGAAGTGCCATGTCCACATGTTTCTTAAACTCCACCACCTCCCTGGGCAGGCTGTTCCCATGTCTGACCACTCTCTCAGTAAAGTAATTCTTCCTAATATCTAGTCTAATCCTATTTCCTTACTTCTGCTGGCAACACTGTTCCTGATACAGGCCAGGATGCCATTGGCCTTCTTGGTCATCTGGGCACACTGCTGGCTTATGTCCAGCCTGCTGTCCACCAACACCTCCAGGTTCTTTTCTGCTGGGCAGCTTTCCAGCCACTCTGCCCCAAGCCTATAGCGTTGCCTGGGGCTATTACGACAGAAATACAGGACCTGGCACTTGGCCTTATTAAACCTCATCCCATTGGCCTTGGCCCATTGATCCAACCTTTCCAGATCCCTCTGTAGAGCCTTCCGACCCTCAAGCAGATCAACACTCCCACCTAGTTTGGCAGATGACATGAAGAGCATAAAGAGCATGAAGAACAGAACTTGAAATTGGTACCAAAAAGTCGTATTGAGATTTGTAACCATACATGAGATTTGGGGTTTAAGGTAGAACAAAGTTTACCATTCTAATTTTACCATTCTAATTTATGTATATTAAAGTACTAAACTGCAGGAATTTAATTTCCTACAAGAAGAATCTGTCTGAATGAACTTTCTATCTCATCCCCACTGCCATAGTCCTTAATGCTTCTATCAACAGGAAGAGGTTAATGTGAAAGTAAAAAAAAGTTGAAGGTAAAATGAGATGGATTGGTCAAAAACAATATTATGCTGGCTCCATGCCAGGTGTCAGGAAAATGCACAGGATACACCCTTCAGGACTCTTCCTGAAAGGAAAGAAAGTTTGGGTGGAGTCTGGCAAAGCAAAAAGCAGAAATCCCAGGCATATCCGTGAAAGGGCAGAGTGCTTACACTAAAAGCAGATTTGCTCCTTCCAGGAAGTGAGTATTAGATCAGTAGTGCTGAGACTTGGCTAGAAAATCAATAAATAGGCAGGAGAACATAATGTTACCCAGTAGCTGTAATTTTCCTCCTAGAAAGGGGGAAAGAAACTATATTTTGTTAGGAACCAAGTTTAAAGGAATTTTTGGACTGCTATTACTGTGTGTATATATACACATTTACTGAGTGGAAATACATTTATCTACCAAAGTATGACTAACAGATCTTGGAAAAATAAGTAAAAACAAGTAACAGAGATTCTAGAAGATTATGTTTCTCAAATCCTTGCAATGTGCCTAGATGAGTGCTACTCAGGACTAAGCTCTTAATATTTTGGCTGCAGTGCAATGTGATCCTCTTTGAACATGAACATTAACAAGCAGCCAGAAGGGACAGAGTGCAAAATATTTACAGGGAATAATTTGGGTCTCAGATGTCTTCATTATGCTCAGAAAGTAGAACATCAAAATGTGTGCATAGGCATGTTGGCATAAAACAGACATAAAATGTCTATGTGCAAAAAATCTGTGTGCAATTCTCTCTCTCACTGCAGGAATACCTGATAGCTATTCTCATTTTTACTCATTTTAGAAACATCTTTCTTATTTTAGAGACCTAACAGAGGGTTAAAAAGCAACAAAACCACATTTTGTATCTTTAACTGCAAAGGTCTTAGAAAATTATAATTAAGCCAGCACAGAGCCTATTTGAAAACCCTGTCTCACAAGTGCTTCTACATAAAGGAGATGACACTGAGTGGGATGAAGCATATGATCTGGGGTTTCACCCAGTCTTTGATTTCATGTATATAAGACCAGAATGAGGACTACAGGATCACACTCATAAAACTCATCATTGTTTCCCAGGGATCTAGGGAATTTCAAGAACTAACAATTCTGGGCATTTTCTCTATTCAATAAAACCTGCAAAGCTTAATCCAATTCTCACAGACGTCAAAGACAACCTACTTATTGCCTTCTAGTCACCATGGATTAGGTCTTTTGTCATTGATCATCTTGTAAGGAATACAAAGCTTGTATCATTGATGCAAATGATACTTTCAAAATAAACCCTCATTGTAAGACTAATTGCTATTATATGATAACGCAAATGACAAGCTTATTTTCTAATATGCGTGTTTCAGATGATAATCTGAATGCAGTGTGCTAATGTGTTGCACTGAGCTATACTGAATTACTGAAGGTCAATTCAGACAACTTATTTAGCAATGCGACTATGTAATGACATTCAGTAGTAACAAAGAAAGTAATTTTCTTTTTAGATGAAGGAGAGCAGAGTACATTTTCCTTCTGAGCAGGTAGATTATTCAGCACATTGTGAGACTAAAAGAGAGGGAGGTATGTCCAGGATGTTGTTCAGTTGCTGTTTCCTTGGTGGTAGTAGTAGACTCTAAAAATAGCAGTAGTGACTCCCTCATTAACTTCTTAGGCAAGAAAGTACCTTAACACTTGAATACCTTAAACTCAACAGGAATTTTGTTCCAGACTCATCTGAGCTACACTTGCAGTTTACTGTGAGCTTGTTTTTGAAGGAGTTTCACATGAAGTTAACTGCTGAGGTTTTTTTAACATTTGTCTATTTTTGTAGGGCGATTTATCTCACTATCTGTCTTTTAAGGAGTATGCAGTAACCTTAGCTAATGAAGGCAGAAGCAAAAGAAAACCTGCAATAAATTCATTATTGCCTCTAATCCTAAGAGCCGGGTTTTCTACAATACTGTTAAGGCTAGTAAAACCCAGAGACAAATAAAAATAATAATAATTTGACAGTAATTCAATAATAATTGAATCTATTTTATAGAAATACATGTATTCTGGGGAAGTGACACAATCTAGAGGGCCAGTTGATGTAGGTTCTCCAATTCAACCACTTTTAATATAAACAAATCAGAAATAAATGTCTAAAATTGGTTTATTATAGTAAACACTATGAGCAAAG
The DNA here is from genome assembly GCA_033628505.1 of Tringa tobata. Lineage (NCBI taxonomy): Eukaryota > Metazoa > Chordata > Aves > Charadriiformes > Scolopacidae > Tringa > Tringa tobata. The sequence goes on along the minus strand of JAHREE010000245.1, from coordinate 4,875,495 downwards.
CTTTGCAGGAGAGTCAGCTGTGGATTTCTATATGTAAGAAAGAAGAATTAACTATTTCCAAATAGGCCTGTTTGGGTTTGGATTTGTTTGTCAGAGTTGGGTTGATGGTTGGACTAGATGATCTTGAAGGTCCCTTCCAACTTAGATGATTCTATGATTCAATTTCCAAACAGAATATGTGTAATATGTGATGTATTCTCGGGGATCCCACAAACTAGTTTCTCCATATCAATGCAAAGGATATACTCATTATGATGTATCACGTATAGTCTATATTACAGCTACAAGGGACCACTCTGATCATAGACCTCATGATAACAGACTGAAGAATCCCACTTCCATTCACTAACTTCTGCATCATGCTGGCTACCTTCTGGTTAAAAAAGAAAATACATCCATCTCTTTAAGCCTCACCTTGGTAAAGATTTCAAGTGTTGATAAATTCATGCTTTTCTTTGGCTGATTGTAGTAGTAACTAGATAAACGTTAAAGAATTTGTACTTTCCTGCTTGAATTTGCTTAATGCTTAAAACTAGCAAGAATAATCAATTTTGAAAACATTCCTGTTTTATAACATGCCCACTTTCAAGTCACACAGGAAGGACAGATTTTGCTTCAGCAGTGCTGAAAAACAGAACTGGTAATTATCCTGAATTGATAAAAGGTCTATTAAATGCCTTAAATTTGAGGGAAATAGCCTTTTCAATTCCCTCATTCAAAAACGAAGGCAAACACCTTAAAACAGCAGCAATAAAACTGTTACATACAGATGGAACTAATATAAAATCCAAAGTATTTCTTTAGTAACACTTTGAGAGTTTTTGTTTGCTTGTTTCCTCTTAGGGATCATCACTAATTAGATATTGAAATACAAACCTCTGCAAATTCAGACCCAGGATATTTAAATCAGATTAAATCCTACACCATAAGCTTTTGGAGACTAACTCCAAAACTGGATCTTTCTTTCAGCTCCAATTCAGAATGAGTAGATATGCCACATCACAAGGAACATCACTAAATATTTCAGTCCAACATGGACTCTCTCTTACAATAACATTAAGAGGAGTCAAAATTGTGTACAGAAAGTTCATAATGAAAAATATATATAGGAATTAGTATAGCTGCAGAAAGTTATTTGTTCCAGAAAATTAAAATAATTTCATTTTCACAAAGTCTTATATAAAACATAGGCACTGGTACTTTTTGAAAATATGGTAACATTAATTTGACCTGATTTTAATTATTTTTTTAGCCTCTTATGTTTCCTACTGCAAGATGAAATATGTTGGGTACCCTCTAGTGGACAATATAACTTATAACTTCTTATGTTATCATCCAAAAATGAGAATTTGTGCATGTGTTCAAGCCAGTGAAATAGAATGGTTTCAAGTTTAAAAAGAATATGAAAATTTCTCAGGCGGTTATGATAAAAAAAAAAAAACAATTAAAATATATGGGTTTGTTTTTTTTAACATTTCATTTTTGCTTCCACATTAAACTGTGTGACCAAAGCCATACAACAGGTTTCTTTTCTCTCTCACTGGCTGGAATGGCTGACCAGAATTTCATGACTGACTAGTCTCAAGGTAATGGTTGTGGTTTTTTTCCAAGTTCTGTCAATAAAGGTACAAAAGTTCCTTTAAAAGGCAAGCTAAGCAAAAACTCAGCCTAGGAAACTATCATCTATTTTTTTGTAATATACTTTATAAGAAAGTACAAAGTGAGGTTACAATTTCAAAATTCTGTTTTACTCTTTTTTAAAGAGAACCAGGAGTCCCCAGCTTCCACTGAACTCAGATTCATGCACACACAGTTTTTATCTCACTTGAGCTACTCACTAGCCATTCAGTGTCAGCAGACATGGATCAGACATTCTGGATTTTATTGGTTTTCCCTAAAGAGAAGCTGTGAAAACTTCTCAGATTGAATTGAGGATCATTGTGGTACATAGATGTTGCAAATATATTTTCTTATAACTGACATTAAAAGGCATAGTTGGGTGAACCATTACCGACTACCTGGACCAAGCAGTAAATCAGAGATTGTATATTTACTTTTTTTTCTGCAATTTGTTCTTATATCTTATCTGTCAACTCCTTTGAGGAATGTGAAATTGCTTTTGGCATGTTTTGATGGTCACTACGTAATTTACACAGACTAATTTCTCTTCCTCCATGCAGCTGACTGACATCACTGGTTTGACATATCAATTAACACTTTGTCAGTCTTTCCTTCCCACATTATTCATTAGGAGGTCACCTTCACTTATATACCATCATTATATCATTTCATTGCATAGCTATTTCCATCACTAATTTGACACGTATATTATTAGTGCTTCTGTTTTCTGGATGCAAATTAGATGAAATATAATTTGACTTGGAATTCAAGAATGTTTCTCCCCTCACGTGTTAGAATACTTCATAATACATATTTCATGTTCTCTTTGTCTCAGTACCTCCTTTTTTGTTATCAGTACCTAGGACTGCACACAGTAAGAATTTATGTCTTTATAACCAGTGCAGCAGCAAAGTTACATTCTTGAAAAAGGAATAGAGCTTCCCAAGGCATGGACTTGGGTATCTCAGAATTGGATCCCAAAGAGCCAGCAGACAGAGTAAAGACAGACCTGCTGTTAGCCAGTAAGGATTCGTAGCCAGGAGGATAACCAAAATCATCCCTTTTGAGAGCACAGGCTCAGAGATTCCATCCGTTCACAGCCTGATTCACAGACTAAAACCCTCCCCTCCATTTTCCCACTTAGTTCTTTTCTTTCAAAGGCACAAGCCAGGCTCAGTCCTGGAGCCTGGCTGGGGACAGTCGCAGCTAAGTGACATGACCCGTTAAGTGGCATGGCCTTATCTAGGACATAAAAGAGCTGGAGCTCCAACTTTCTTTTCAGATACAGATGTTTAAAATCACATTTTTCACCACCTGGGAGACTGCCCTCATCAGCTACTGTTCCTACATGGATTTCATATTAAACAGTTACAGGCTACAATGAATGGGAGACAGGCACCAAATATGCTGTTACTATGGTTAATATAATTGTGTTTGATTTTAGAAAAATAAACAATCCTGCTTATCTGAAGGAAAAAGTGAAGTTATCTGTGAGCCATATTAAAATATTCTGGGGAGCATTCTCCTTTGTCTCTTATTGCCTTTCCCTCTCTGGTTCATATGACTAAATTTCTCTCTTGAAAGCAGAGAAAAAACCTTCCATTACCTTGAAAAGAAAAATCCTTTTGAGGGGGCAAGGAAGTTTTAGGACAATTGTCTTTCAGCTACGAACGATAGATAGACATATCCTACTCATAACAACTCAAGATTAGACTATAAAACCACATTTACAAGGTTTAGGCAATCTCCATATTTCAGGCAAAATCTTTTGTTCATCTCCAGATTTAAAGAAAAATAAATAAAACTTCCCTACTTCATGTAGCTTTTTTCTCAGATGTTACGATATTCATATTTATAGGAGAGTTTACATGTAGACTAAACTCCTGGGAGTTTCTCTCTGTTCTAAAATACTGATTAGTATTTCTTTCATGCCTGAATTGAGTTCAAAATGATTTCAATGAGAAGCAAAGGAGGAGAATCCAAATCTTTTTCTCTAACAAATCCCTTGAGCCTTACAAGGGCTCAAAAGGTAAGGTGAAAGAACTCCCACGTAGAGCAATTGTGTCACTATTTTTTTCCAAAAAATGACACCAATTGTTCTTAAAATCAACATCTAACTGCTTGTACTAACCCAGAGAAATAACTGCATTCTGAAAACCAATTTAAGTTGGTAATTTCTATGGCTAATCATTCTTTAGTATAATGTCTCCTATGAATATGCCAGTTTTATATAGCTCCTCTGTTTTGCTTTCTATACAGATATTGTTAACATATAATATGTTTAGGATAATGGGATAAATAAAGCCTGCTTGCTCAGTCTAGGAGTCTAGTTGTAACTGTATTTTTTGTGAAGAGTTTAAAAAGCTTGGCTTAAATTTTAATCCAAACATTTTGTAAAATTAAGCAGATGGCTGCTGGCACTGCAGCGTTATCTAACTGAGACGAGTGCTAGAGATTCTAAACACTTGTACAGGCAATGAAAATATTACTGAATTTAAATCATCAAAACAACGAGCTCTTCTCAAAATTAGCACATCCTTTGGTGACAGAGAAGGCATACACACACACCAAGGAAGGAAGACTGCTTATTTTAAAGTGGTAAATTTTATGCTCTGAAATAATAATAGCTTAATACTTCTAAAAAGAAGGGCACTTAAAAGCGACAGGACATGCAAGATGTTAGCCCATTTTCCAGGGAGTAATTTAGGAGAAAACTGGCCTACTACATTGCTGCCTTTTCATTTTTGGTTCCATTTCCACATTGGTAGAAGAAGGCAGAGTTACTAAGGCGGTTGTGGGTTCTGTTCCTTTAATCTAAATGTTCTGATTTAGTCATTACTGAATTGATCACAACAAAGAGATCATTTCCAATATCTTTAAGCAAAGTGTTTGTAGTTGTAGCTAGGTTCACCACCTATGTCATAAGGCCACCCACAGGAGTAAGGTTTCCCTCACGTCAGGTCACTGGAACCGCCTGCATTTTATCCCTGGAAAAGGCTTAAAGCAGGAAGGAAGCTGATTTAATAAATGGCAGAGTCATGATATCACCCTCTCCTCGTGCTGCAAAGGCATGTGAACACTTGTAACACACTTCCTTCTGCCACTGTCAAGCACAAGAGTAATTACTGTCAAATAAATGACTTTCCAAGGGGGATTGCCTTGCAGGGCTGGTCCTGGCAAGGGGGGAATACTCCTCAGTTCAAGTTCCCCTCTCAACATAAGCCCTCTGAACCTAAATGAAATCTCCAACCAACTCAAAATTAGTACCTCCCCTTGGCCATAGGTAAACTTCTCACATCTCTGCAACGGATCTATAAACTGCTGCAGTGTTCACCGGTAGTTCTCCATATAGATATTCCGCTTTCTCTCCAGGGTACATTTCATAGAATGGTTCAGGTTGAAGGGACCCTAAAGATCATTGAGTTCCAACACCCCTATCACGGGCAGGGACACCTCCCACTAGACCAGGTTGCTCAAAGCCCCATCTGGCCTGGTCTTGAACACTTCCAGGAATGGGGCATCCACAGCTTCTCTGGGCAACCTGCTCCAGTGCCAGTACATTTCCTGATCTCGTTGCTTCCTCCATTCCCCCTTAGTTCCAGAGTCCCTGACAGTCAGGACTGTGGGATGGGATGGCTCAAGCTGTGGGACAATGAGGTAAGACCAAAAAGGCTAGGAAAGCTGCAAGTAAAGGTCCATCAGTCCAGCTCTGCATCATTACCAGCCCTGCCTCAGCCTCTTCCTGCAGGCCCTCCTGGGCCAATGACCCTAGGCAAGGCTTTCTCTGCATTTTCATACCTCTCCTTCGCCCTCCCCCAGCAATGTCCTCCCTGAGTTTCTTGCTCTGCTTCCAAAACTTTTCCTACAATGTCACTCCAGTCCCTATCTCCTTACATGCATCTTGCACTCCTTGTCTATAGAGTCACTACCCCTTGTACGGGTAATTACACTGCAGGAGACAAGCACCAGCTGGCTATTAGTATTGTAAGTATTATAAATCACTGAAATTGTCCACTAATTCTGAACTCTGGAATTCATTCTGTTCTCAGATGCTCAGTAAATCAACCTATTTATTTTTTTTTCTAAGTATGTGTTTTGTATCAAAGTAGTCTGCATATTTATTTTGCTTATTTACAAATGGACTTTCGGCTTTCTCAAATTTTTTGCAAAGAGCATGAATTTCTAAAAATTAATGATCTCCAATCCTCCACAGACAACACTTCAAAAGAAATACAGGTGGGCAGCAAATGTTCTCTTCTTGCCAATCTCAGCTAATCTAATGGCTTCTGATAACATCTAGCAAAGTCCTCGCAGCACACAGGCTGCAGGTACTGCTGCTTATGGAACCTGACATTAGCTGTGTCAGTTGTGGTTTCTTCTCCCTGACTGATTCGTCTTATCTTTAAATGAGCCAGAAAGAATCACTGGAGGTTTTAATCTCTCAAAAAAAAAAAAAAAAAGGTAGAAAAAGCAAGTTAAAGGCAATCTAGGATATTATAGATGACCCCAAATATTTTCCACCCCTCTTTTGCTAAAAGTGACTGGTTTTTACTATGTTCTGGGACCCTAGGCTTAAAGATACTTGAGTGACTCCTTGACTAAGACACGTGGTAGATTATTTTATTGTCTTGAATACAATATAGTTTTCTTATTTATGACATTAGCCAGACTCTCACCTGAATGAAAACACCGTTAGTTTCCTCCTGTGAAAAGTGAGAGGAATTAGCTCTCCAGCCACAATTTTCTCCTGTCATGTTGTTTTTCAGCAGATACTGTGATTCTGTCCTCTGACCAGAAATGCTGTCACTGCCACCCTACTGGAAATGACCAAAAAAAAAGGGTTATTTCACAGATCAGTCCTCTGAAATTAAAACATCTGGCTAGGACCAGCCTCAGGGGCCTTAGGGTTGGGATTTATTTTTTTTCTTACTGTAAAAATAAAAACATTTTGCCAGGGAACCTATTATAGAATTTCTTCCAGACCAACCATACTACAAGGTCCCACACTGAATACAGAAGGGTAACCTCTTGTTTCATATATCAAGGACTGAATAAACAGTGATGGTTTTGCCTCTATATATGTTCAGTGAATATTTGCTATTGTGGACAGATTGTAAGAATTCATACAGAGTAGCATGCCCATCTTTTGCACAGCCCCTTTTTACATTCAGGTGGATGATTTGGCAAGATGCTATGGGACTGCTTGATGTACAGATGATCTGAAGTGCAACAGATTTGATTAGAACAGTAGGCAGCTTGATTTCTTGTACAAGATTATCTCATGGTTTCTCCCTCATGTGCCACAGCAATAAATGAATGATAGCTCTGAAGCTAACTGGATGCTGTTCAGTTCAGATGATGTTTGCTTTCAAGTCAGAAATAATACAGGCACAGATACCGGAAAAGAAATCTAGACAACATTGTGTACATGTAGCTGTCTGACCCAGGTCCTGAACTTGAACAACGTACAAGAACTATAAAAATCAGATAGATAATATTTTAAATACTATTTGAAAGCTTCTTTCTCCTATTCCTCAGCCTTTAAGTCCTGCCTTTCAACCCTGCACAGGCATTTTCACTTCAGCAGATGTTTCCCCTTTGAGCTTTTCCTATTTAATATATTTCAAACTGAAGTCTCAAGCTGCTTGCTCACCTCTCTCTACTTCAACAGATCAGTTGAGATGGAAGGAGAAAAATAGCTCAAGCAGATGTTTCAGAAGTTAGAAATGTTAGAAAAAAAAAAGGGAAGTTGTTAATATGGATTTTATATTTGTGTGTGGCAGCATTAGCAGATGCTCACAGACTAATAACTACTTCTATCATTTTCCATGGAAACCAATAGCAAATTTGAATTTTAAAAAGTTGCTTCAAAAAGCTCACACGGTTTAATATGATTTATTACAGAGAGTGCAAAACAATGATATTTTGCCAGGGAAGTATTTATTTTGTTTCAAACAAATGAAAATGGCAGACCCTTGCCCCAAGGAATTTAGCAGGTTGTGGCTTCCCTGTGTGTGGACATACAAAATGCTGAGGAGAAATTAGGCTCTCTACACTGAGCTTGACAAGACTCAGTTAGTCACGGGCCTATGTTCCTTTTTGTCTCTTTTCCTCTTAATAAAATAACAGTCATACAAAGACACCTCTAGTACATCTTGGTTGCAGTGACTATGCCTCTTAAATATGAACAATCAGGCTTAGTGCATGTATTTGAGCACACTCTCCTGATTTGATTGACTAATGGCAACTTCAAAAATGCAGAAAACCTTGTGCACCACCAAGGAGTTTATAAACTATTGAAAGCTATCCCGACCTTTCTATATGTGATGCTCTGGTGGGTGTCAAAAAAAAAAAAAAAAAAAGAATCCAACTATTTCTATCCTAGAGCACATGTCTGAAGAGGGCATACAAAATATGGGAAAAGCCAAGCCCGTTGATGCACTTGTAACAAGTCCAGTCTGAGGACCAGAGCAGAGACCAGTTCTAGTGAGCAACAGGAGATGGCTCAATGGAAAGGATGAGCTCTGGCAAAGACAAGCTACAGGATACAGAAGCCATTAGGAGCACTATTTCAGGATATATTTTGCAGTCAAAGAAAGCTGGTGATGGAACAGTCAGAGTTAACATGGAATACAATACCACAAACAACGTCAAGTTTGGTACCTGATGGATTAGTTACTGCACATACAAACAGTATGGAAACTATTCCAACTTATAAATATATTCAATGAGACAGTGACACTAGGTGATTTGCCCAAGGCCAGATAGCAAACAGTGGTAGAATTGAAAACAACAAAATCCCACTCACACATTCTTCTGTCCCATTCTGAGTCTCAGCCATGGACCTTAACCGTAGAAGAGTTCTGCCTGTGCAACAAAACCTTCCAGAATCCTATTGAAAACCTCAGTCCATTTACCCTTCACATTTATGGCTGTCCAAAAATCCTTTGATTTCAACAAGATCTGAAGAGGATCCTTTACGAGTGAAAAATTAAGAAACTAGGTTTATTTTCCTTCAGTTTTCAGTGACAGACACTTTCACACTACATACTGGTGTAAAAATGTTAGTCATATGGTAAAAGCAGCACACGCCAAACTGCTAGGGTTTGGGTTTTTTTAATGTATTCTTATAACATGCTTTATATTTTCTATATTGAGAGGTTGAAGAAGCTTGAAGCACCACAGAGAATAAGAAATGCACAAAGCTACAGGGAATACACTTCAGAGAATAGTCATTATATAAGCAGCAGCAATTATATTTTAGCATAAGTCTAGTTATTTGTGAACCAAAAACTATGTTTTGAGTTTTGTTTGTAGAGTAGAAGTAAATCTTTACACAGGAGAAAAACAGATTGTTATGGCAGCTGAAAAATTCAACAGTCTTGCAAAAAATACTATACATATTTAAATTCAGACCTATATACATAGTTAGCACTGTGGGAGGTTTGTATTATCTTCTTCTGTTTTTGAATGATATAATGCCTGAAGCATTGTTAACATAGAATAGGATGTAAATATTTATTCTCTTTCTGCCTTGTTTACCTTCCTTATCTTCCATGTATTCTTTGGGTCAGAACTTGCATCAGCTGAATTTAACGGCATGTAACTCATTAATTTGCAGGACTGGGGGGATCTCTTATACTTTTCTCCACAGAATTTTCTTCTCAGCCAGTTTTCTAAGTGAAAAGGGAGTAACACTCCTTACTAGGTTCAGCAAAGTTACCTGAGCACCACGTGATCCTTTTTGCATAATAGTCCTTTGCTCCATAATTTCAAATAAATGGTGCACAAAGTTGTTCTTAAGTGAAATTATGAATTTCTAGTTTCTCTTACACTTTCTTTTGCATGCTTTACTGAAAGGGGATCCCTTCATTAAAAAAAAATCTGTAAGATGAAGGTACACTGTTGTTTATGTTAGTCAAACATATACTCTTAATTCTGAAGATATATTTAGAAAGGTGTGTTTTGATACAGTGCCTTTTGAGACAGGGTTATTGATCAGAATATAACTACCCACATCTCATTAAATGTACAGAAAACGTTGCAAGCCCATGCCCCAAGCATGGGCCTACTCTGAGGTGTTGGACCACTTTGAACCACTTGATTACCACTGGTCCTTTAGTGATTCTCTGCCCTCCAGCCAGTTTTTAACCCAATATTAGAGAGTATTCCCATCTAAGCCATGGGCAGCCAGTTTCTCCAGGAGGAGAACACTGTATCGAAAGCCTTGCTAAAGTCCAGGTAAACAATGTCCACAGCCTTTCCTTCATCCAGCAAGCAGGTCACTTTGTCATAGGAGATCAGGTTTGTCAAGCAGGACCTGCCCCTCCTGAACCCGTGCTGGCTGGGCCTGATCACCTGAGCGTCCTTCAAGCACTGCATAATGGCACTCAGGACGATCTGTTCCATGACCTTCCCAGGCACCGAGGTCAGACTGACAGGCCTGTAGTTCCCAGGATCATCCTTCCAACCCTTCTTGTGGATGGGTGTCACATTTGCTAGACGCCGGTCAGCTGGGACCTCCCCAGTTTGCCAGGACTGCTGGTAAATGATGGAGAGTGGCTCTGCAAGCACTTCCACCAGCTCCCTCAGTGCCCTCGGGTGAATCCCATCTGGGCCCAGAGACTTGTTTGTGTCTAGGTTTTGGACCAAGTCCCTCACCACCACTTTGGATTACGGGGGCTTCATTCTGCTCCCTGCCCCTATCTGCTGGCTCAGGGGTCTGGGAAGGGTACTTATGGAAGTATTGACTGACAGCACTCCCTAGTCACAAACCAAAGGAAAGTTATCTGTCTAGTTCCTCTACCTCAGATGATTTTCCCTTCCTTCTGAAAGCCAGACCTTTTTTCCTCCTGGTCATTCTTCCATCTCTGACAGGGAACCACGCAGTACCCACCTTTCGAGGGTGTAAAACCTTGCCCCATTCCTGATACACTCCCATGAATTGGTTTTATGAAAGCAGGCTGCTCAGTGATCACCTAGAGCCAGAGCATCTGACAGACACCACGGTATTGCTGAATAATTTATATTGGAAGGGATCTCTGGGGTTATCTCATCCAACATCCTGCTCAAAGCAGGGCTGGCTTTGAAGTTAGATCAGGTTATTCAGAGTCAAATCTAGGTCCAGGTATCTCCAAGGACAGAGATTCCACAGCTTCTCTGTGCAAGCTGATCTGATCTTTCACCACCCTCACTGTGGAAAACTTTTTCTTAGATTCTGTTAGAATTTCTCTTGTTGGAACTTTTATCTCTTGCGTCTTGTCCTCTCATTGTGGACTTCGCAGAATCTTCTCTATAACTACTCATTAAAGGAAGTTAAGACAGCATTTAAGTCTCCCGTATGTTTGCTTATTTATCCATACCTTGATTTTACTCAACTGGATAGTACTTCACTTCCTCAAACTCGGCTACTCAACAGAGGAACCTGTTAGTAGACCCTACCAGGAAAAAAGCTCCGTGAGAGTACCTTACTCATCCATGCTTGCCTTCTGCCACACTTGCTTGGCTTCCTGCATGTCGGAACAGACCGATATTGTGCTTTGAGAAGCTGGATCCAGAGTTTTCCGTCTCTGATTTTGGTATTCCCTTTGCTGTTTCTCACTCTCCCCCCTTTCTCTCTCTGATGTCTTCTTAAATATGTTTTCCCAGAGACTCCACCAACTTTACCAATGGGCTCAGCTGGGTCCTGCAGAGGGTCTGTTATGGAGCCCTGTGTCCAGCACAGGGAAGACCCTGACCTCTTCCCATCCACGCCAGCCCTGCATCCCTCCCACTATCAAAACCTTGCCACCTACTCCCAATACAACACTAACATTGCTGTGTATTTCTGAAAGAGCGTGGCAATCATAGTGCTTACTCCTGAAGTCACCCTGAGACTTTGGGGAAGCGTATACCTGCATCCTTCTGAACCATGACGAATGTTTTAAAATGCTTTACAGCTTACAGTGATGTGACTATAGATACCTGCAGCTAAGAACTGGACTCAAATCATGATTTGTGGTGTGTAACTCACTGGAAAGTTACACATGCTGTGCAAAATTAAAACGCTGACTACTTCTGTTAACTTGTGCTCTGAAGTTTCAGTCTGTAACCTAAGATCTTAATCATTGCTCACTTGCAGCCTAGTGAATTGGTTTAATTTGATTTACTTAAGTATAATTGCTTGCAATTTATGCCAATTTAGTATCACCTTCAGTACACTTCCAACTCTATATATCACTTTCATTCAAATCTGTAGAGATGGATGCACTTGTTCTTTAGAGATGTCACTGAAACTGGTAAGGACTTTTCCACTCAGTTTTTTGCCAGAATAGAGTTACAAAACCAGAAAAATATCAATACATTTCTTTCAAATGTTATACAAATGTTCAAATTTAGGATTTTGTAAAGTAAAAGGAGTGTGGAATTTCAAAATACTGGTTGAAAAGACTTGTATTTATGTATTTAGTGTAAAAATACAGCATCTGTGTTGATGAAGGGAGGATTCTGGGGTGTGAGTGAGTGGGTGAGTTGTTAGTTGTTTTTTTTTACTTGGACTCCACGGCATACGAGAGGTAAACTAAAAAGGTAGCTACAGAAAAATATTTTATTTTGCATCAGAATTGTTCTGGTTTGGTGGGTATTTACAGTGCATAACTGTTAATTTTGATTTCTTTGTGTCCTTCTGTGGCATAAAATTATGGTCGCAGAAGGTCAGCAAAGGTTTCCTGTACTTCTATTGCTTGTTAAATGATTGTTCCATTGTTTTTCCCTTTTATATTTTTTTTTTTATTTCTCCAAATGCAAGGTAATATTGAGATCAACTAAACTGTTTAAGGTTGCATAACATTATTGAAACTGTGAGTTCTTTAGCTTCCAAACTAATCCCACAATACTTCTTTCCTGTGCCAACATTTTACTTCTTATTGGTTCTCCAGGGCCAGGGAGCCAGAGCTACACAAACCCTGGCTCCTCCGTGCTGCAGAGCTAATGCAATCCAGCTGTAAAGGGAAGCTGAGTGAGTGTGAGATTCCATCTCTGGAGAAGTGCAAAGACACGGACTGGTTGTGAAATCTGATCCAGAACACATTTCCTTTGATCTATCTAAATGCCTACACTTATTTCTCTGCAGTATCTGTATTCTTGTCCCCCAAGTCACATTTTGTGACGTGTGCTTTATCCTTTCGATCTCATGGACATATTAATTTATTTGTATGCCTTTGAGTTTTTACCCTGTCTTGCTCACTGTTCTTATGAACTGCTCCTTTCACATCCACAATCTCATTTCTGACATGCTAGTTTCATTTCCCTTTCCCCACTACCTTATCCAAACAACAGATCAGAAATAACATAGCTCAGAAGGTAAATTTGATTGTCCCCACCACCACCAGACATTGACCTAAAATGAAGCTATCACATTTCATTTGCATCTTCATTGGAAAGAGGATTCCTGGTGTAAAAGCAAGGTTTCAGTAAGGAATTGTTCACCCTGTGCTTTAACAGGAAAACAACAAATAAAATGATGGAGTGGGTACTCCGCCTCAGGAAAGGTTTCCTAAGGCCTCCCCTCCCTAAGTTGCTTTTTGTGGCTGTAGGCAGTAAAAAGGAAGTAGCAGAGAGCACAGAAGCAAGAAAATAGGTCATTCCTTGTTTAAAAGTTCATGCTGCACAGTGGTTCCTGTCTCAAAAGCTGTTTTATTTCAGAAAAGCAGCAGGTTGAGAGCAACACTGTGCAGAAGTTATTCACTATAGTGTTTTGGGGGTGAAAAAAACCCAAACAAAAACAAAAACACACCAAACTGCAAAAAACCAAATAGTTGCCATCCTAAAAAAAAAAACCGAACCTGTGTTTTAATAGAACAAAGCCAACATTGTATAATGCAGTTCTGATCAACTCTTCTTTTTATATAAAAGTTTGTTCTTAAGCGAAGAATTTAAATGATTTATGTAGATCCATAGATTTTATCTCAACTTGTCTTAGTAGAACTACTATCTGGAAGATGCAGAACTTCGCTGCCTCAGTAAGCATGCATGTTAACTATCTTCTGTCCTCTGTTCAGTAATTTCTCACAGATATGACAAATAGTAAATGTTCCTCTTTCTCTACGACATTTGTACAATAAAAGTGTGGTTGACATTAGTCATGAACAAAATAACAAATATTAAAAAGACATTTCTGTGGTTCTTCTTAATTATTTTTTTTTGGTGGTTGCCACTGCATTTCCCCTTTCATTGCACTGAAATCTTTTTTATCCAGATGCTTAGCAGGTTGCAATGCCTTCCCAATCAAAGCTCTAAAGTACCAGCTATGTCTGTATTACGTCTCCTTCCCTGGTAATGATGCTGTTAACCAGCCTCCTTCTTGAGTGCGATACCTGAGTTCTACAGAACTTCTCTCTTTGACCTTTCAGGTTCAGGCTCAGAAAGGAGAGACCTAACTCACAGTGCTCCTTGATAAAACCTCCCTTTGCTGATAGCTGTATTTAACCCACAGGGTACACCAATCTTCTCGGTAATTCACCTGTTGCTATTCAAGTTCCAGCAGTAACATCACCGGAAAAACACAGGCTGATTCACCTCAAAGAAGTACTTACCATTCAATCTTCCTCTTTCTGCAAAGAGGCTTTTGTCTAGTGAGGGGAACACGCACGGCAGTGAAGGTAATGGACCTGTCAGAGTCAGATTACATTGAACAGGACAGGACAGGGAGAAAGGAAAGACATCAATAGGTCATAGATATTTAATGTGAATCTAAAAGACGGATGCATTGCTATGGATTTGTATGATTTCTGGACTAAGCAGAAGTAATGGCTAGGCAAAGGTGCACAAGCTGCATCCAGACATAGCTCTGAGCTCACCATGAGACAAATATAGTGTATCTCTCACCAGCTGCTGAATGCCCCATATGCACATAGTGTTCATACAGAATCATAAACATGCAATGACTGCTCCCTTTTTCTTACTAGCCAAGATCTTATTAGATCTTAAGTAGTCAAATACCAAGATCAGAAAGCAATTATTCCTGGCACCCGTACATTAGGAATCACATTCGTGTATTACGCTGTCTAAAAAGACAAGGATTGAAGCATCAGATAGATAAAAACAGGCAGGCAGAACAAAAGGTGGCAGCAGATGTAGATACCAATATTACAAACCCTTATTAAATATTTTTAGTTCAGCTCTCAACATCAGTGCAGATTCATTTTGAACACCAAGGACAAATGGCATGAGTAACACGGGAAAACAGACTGATGACAGGAATCTGAGTAGATGATACTAACAGCAAGGTAAATTGAGGAGAAAATTCCTGCATCCTCTCCCATTGGTGTCAAAAATGTGGCGAGTTTTCTAGTCACATTTCTGTACTTTCTTTGGTAATCCTACTCTAACAGCAGACGAGGAAAATTGATCTTTTCCATCTGCAGTGCCTCTGACATTAGGGGTCAGACAATTTCGACAAAAGTTAGGTTGAAAAACAGGCCCTAGAGTAAAGTCTCATAAAAGATCATTAATACACTATGGAAAGGAACAAGTCCAAAAACGCCCTCCAGTCTGATAGTCCTTCTAGCTCTCAGAATCTTCTTCAACTCTTTTCTTAAAAATGTCACATTTTTTCTAATGCATATCAAGACCCAGGCCTAATTCACGTATCTCATGTCTTTATTCATTTCAGCTCCTACACATACACCGCCCCCTCCATGGTCTGCAAACTTCATGTGCAGGTTTTTCTTTCATTCTGCACTTCCCTTCATATGATCCTATTTTCTTTCTTATTACTATGCCTAAAACTGGAATACCTGTTCAGCTATTTTAACTTCTTCCAATTTTCTAATTAACCAAATTCAACACCCGCCATTAATTCTGCCCTTTTCTTGTATGCTCTGATCGACGTATTATGGCTTAGACAGAATGCAAAATGATCTTAGAAAAGCACATGCAGATTAAAAAAAATAATGACATACCTAGAAAGTGAGGCTGAAATTGAAGCTTTCATGCACTACATGAGAGGAAAAATGATAAAGATAGGGGGAAAAAAGAAAAGCCTTTCATTTAAAGAAAGAAAGTGTCCTTAAAAGCCAGTTCTAAAACAAATCCCTTCTAAACCAGAATGGGGAGAAATAACACCTCATAAAATTATTTGTTACTTAAAAGGTCAAGTTTTACCAAGAACTTTACAGCCCTGCTTTGAAACTCCATCATGACAATTAAGACAAAGGCAATTTTAAGGATCAAGAAAAACATAGTGATCCTAGAGTTTGATGAATTTGATGATTAAAAAATCTCTTAAATTAATTAATTTGAGATAATGATGGAATCAAAACTTGTATGTTAATGGAAGATGATAATGTAATTGCAAAGCTGCTCCAGATGTGAATATACCAGAGGGAGATATGAGAGAGTGTTAGAGTGCAGGTTTATTTTGCTGCAAGAAGGAACATAAGGTCTTTTCTGTGAATTATACAAGAGTAAATACACTCAGCTTAGGTGGTGAACTGCAAAGCACCTCATTAATATTGCTATTGGAAAAGTTCAAAATGTAACAATACCTAAGAAAAATACATTTATGGAAGAAAGGCACCTCACTAGACCTTTCCTAAAATCCCTCCCCATGCCACCCAATAGTTTTCTTCTCCCATCCATCACTCCAAATACATTAGGTTACTGGAAAATCCTTACTCCCCTAGGATCACTTCAGATTTGTGATATATATCCTGTGCTGCATATTACAGCAGGTGAGAGGGTCTTTTGGCTTGCATTCTAACAGAGAACAAATAAAAATCAAGTGCAACAGAATAAAATGTGTCTCAATGCAAGTCATCCTTCCACTCAATTGAGCTCAAGTATCAAGTTCACATCAGATTTATCATGACATTAATAAGAAGCATGAGTCTTGTACAACTTTTGTCTTTCTAAGCCATTTAGTAGAGCATTTCACTGCCAAAGTTTTCCTCAGCAACTTATCTTAAAAATAAAGTTATTTAATGAAATCTTACAGTCCCAAATCTGGACTGTCCTAGCACTGGCAGAAGAAACAAGAGAGGAACAGCAGGCAAACAGGAGCCTCAGAGCCTCTCAGTTGCTTTTCAGTACTATAGGACAAATATGGCACTACGGTGAGATCCCTTTCTTCAAATGTTAAAGTCTGAAAAGTAAGAGCGAAATATTGCATGCAAATTATTCATAGCTCTATTAATAAATGGAAATGTGCAAATCAACAGAGAAGTTTTTTTCTGTTATGCTTATATTTTAAAGGTATATTCCAATTTGCAATATACATGCAATAACATTGCCTCTGGTATAGGTTGCTCACTTTTTGGTCTTAAAGCAGACAAAAGAAGGCTAAAATCAGGGAATTCCCATTTATGAATGAAGCTGAAATGACACCTCACATTTGTTTTTAAAAAAGAGATACAGGAGAAGCAGCGTGCCACTGACCTTCAGCTGATGAGTTCACTGCCTCCTGAAACCTCTTTATATTCTGTAATGGAAAATTATCTTTTCTGGCTTCATAGAAGGGGATCTCACCACTGAATTTCAGGGTCCAAACCATTTCCTGTTGTATCTCTGTTTTAAACGCATGTCCTGTTTTACCAGCTCACTACTTATTTGAAAAACAGGAAAAGAAATCTTTTTCAGATACTAATTTCTTTTCTATATTGAACTTCTGTACATATTGAGGTGGTCTTTATTTTAAGTTTTATTTTGGAAAATGTTTAAAGTTCTCAAACCTTTCCCTTTATACTTTATACACCTTGAAACATACTATGTTGCCTGCACATATTTAGTAAAATGTATTTTTAGTTAGATTTTAACACATTTCTGAGGGAAGCAAAAGTATTTTCCCACATTCTTTCTAGCACAAAAGAACAGGACTAATGGAGTGAGAAAAAAACAGCCTTTTTTCCAACTGTTTTGAAATACAAAACACTTGAAAAAATGTTGCCTGAGAAAAACCTTTTCAGCAGTGCAATTGCTGTTGGAAAATGTTTGAGGAAAAAAATCAGTACTGCTTACAGATCTTCTGGAGACATCCAACTACCTTTCTAGTCTATCAGACAGGTATTTTAGATTGTGCATAAAGCAACAGAATATTCCAAATATTGTAAGACATCTCCCTGAGCTACTGGAAGGATATTTTGCCCTTCAAAAAACAGTGCAAACATTAACCTCATCCTTGCCCCCCCATCCCTCCCACCCAGGAGTTTGATTCTTAATGTTATAAAAAAGAAGAGAAATGCCATTTGATTACCAGCTTTCAAAAAGGGACACAGTAGGTTAACATATAATGGTTTTTGAAATTGGAAAATCTTGCAAAAAACAGCAATTAAAAACCCCAACAGAACACTGCAGCAAACCACATCAAATGAGAATTAATCTGCTGAGTAACATCCCAGTTTTGCCAAGACTCACACTCACTTACTTTAATATTTTTTAATTTTGAATTGAAACTTGACTTCAGTGACTTAAACTGTAAACAAGTCTTTCCAGAGTTAAGATCTAATTTATGAATTGGAGACAGTAATAGTGAAAATACAAATTACTTAAGGTATCTAAACTTCATTTTGAATTCTGTTTACAACAAAAAGATGGCAGAGCCTATATAACTACAGCAGAAAATGAAAAGCATTTTCTTTATTCTGTCTTGTCTTCAGTATTTGGAGTGATAAAAAACCCCACAATAGACAATTTGCAAGCATACCACAGAAATAAACCTGCATTTCGAATCAGAGATTGTGCTAAAACACTATTTCCCATCACAATTTACAAAGATTAGTTCCAGGTGTTCTCTAATTAGCAGAGTAGCAGACTTTGCAGTTGCCATTCACATTATCTGTGTTCATGGATTTACATTGCATTCAGTAGCTTCTTAATCCCTCAAAGGCATTTTTTAAAATGTAGAGGAAAAAGCAGATTATGAACCCTGAAAGATCATTGTAACTTATATCAACTCAGTCTTTCTTACAGAAGCTTTATCTTTTTCTCCCTTAGAAACATCAAAACTCACTTGGTTTTAGCAATGCACTAAAATTCCTGTTGAAGAAATTTTTGTCACACATCTGTTTCTCCTGCCAGAAACTTTCACCACTTCCTGTCCTTGTGCAAACCATTAACACGTTGGATCAATTCTGCCATATCCAGAAAATAGGGAGCAATATCTTTCCTCATGATTCCTTTCTCCATCCAAGGACTCAGAGAACTCAGGTAAACAAGCATGAGTTAAACCACAGGTCATAAATAAAAAAAAATAATAAAAAAAACTACCAAAAAACCCCACTGAACCTATTTTCTGTGGTCGCAGGAGACAACATAACACTAACAGTAGGTTCTTCCCAATGTATTTAATCACCTGTGTATATTAGTAAGCTCTTCTGTCACAATCAGTAATGTCACCCTTGCACAGATTCAGTCTGCTGGGTTTTTCAACCTCTGCTACATCAACTAATCTACTCGTCTCACACTGGCTCTAATGGGACTTGGACTGGTAAAATAAAGCTGTCATTAATTTACTGCAAACATATTCCCACTCTAGATATTTAATTTACTTATATCATTTTCCAAAAAGCCATAATAACAAAATATTAATATTGCTCTTTTTTTACCACCCATTTTTATAT
Organism: Tringa tobata; assembly: GCA_033628505.1. Taxonomy (NCBI): domain Eukaryota; kingdom Metazoa; phylum Chordata; class Aves; order Charadriiformes; family Scolopacidae; genus Tringa; species Tringa tobata. The sequence continues at coordinate 4,856,281 of JAHREE010000245.1, read as the reverse complement.
AGTGTTTTCAACCACTGATCTCAAGACAGTCTTTAAAAGAAGTTAACTATAATTGCTCTCACTTTTGCTCTAGACAATCAATTAAATACAGTTTTTATGAGCCAGTTATCAGTGACTATATTTGAGTTTTCTAAACCTGAGCATGTACTTAAAAACTGCTAACTGGGAAACTCTTGTGATACAAAACCAAAGGAGCAAGTGTGCAAATTTACAATACTTTTTCCATAGGATGAGTGCTCAGGAAATACTGGGGAGAAAGGTGAGGTACGATACCACTTTATTCCTTTTATTGAACTCAGTGTTAGTACCCCAAATCAGTGCACTTATCATTTTGGTATTTCCTTTACCATTGACTAACTCAGAATTCAGCCTTCATAAGCTAAAAATTAGGACTATTAAGGTTAATGCAGTTACATTGCTATAAAGTCTGGGTTAGTTATCAGTTTTAAATATTTCCAGATCATTAGCCATGTGGAGGTTGACATTTCAGCATGCAATTAAAGGCTGGGAATGCATCAGGCCATGTGTGAGTAACACTTGCCATGGTATAAAATTTCTATGGCTGCTTCAGAGATTCTGTAGTGACTTCCTAAAATGTTTGCCACTTTACCTTTTCTTTTACTGTGAAGAGGAATATTATTTCTTTGTCTTATACAGGCATCACTGATTTACTGAGATTTTCTCTAGAGCTATGATCCATCAAAGTGAAAGCCAAATAAATGCCACACCAGCGTATATGTAATAACAAGTGTTGCCTAGTTGAGCTTGTGTCACTACAAATCACCTCACCAGACACTGGCGTTATCGCTTTTCTTAGCCTCAGTGGGTCATTTCTACCCCCGGGTGAACACATGTCTGTGGTTGACGTTTGCACCCAGTTGGTTGACTTGGAGTTCTGGCACCGTGTGGGGGCCAGAGTTCAAATTGCAGCCTGGGGCTTTCGCTGAAGACAATGGGAGCCATGAGAGCAAGCCCTGGCTTTTGAAAGACAAGGGGTGCCCCCAAGTTCGTAGGGCAATACACGGGTTCAATAAGCTATAATCCTTACAAGGAAAACAGGATTGTTTTCCACCATCTTACTGTTTCGTTATCATTCACACATGAACAAAAAAAAACCAACAAAAGACGACAAATGAAAGTAGATGTACATGCATCACATAGTAGAAACAACCAGAGCATGTAGCATATTGAAATTCAGGTTTATAGCCTAAGAACAAAATACTAATTTCATAAGTACAGCTTAAGAGAAAAATAGAATTAAACACAGTATAAGAATTTATTTACTGTTCAAGTTGTACTTCCTAAAAGAAGTACAAATATTTTTTTTAACTGAAATATTTATGGAAATAAAGACATATTATAAACCTAGAAGAGGTAAAAAAATATTCAGAAAGTGGGGAAAAATGGTAAAATATTGTTGACTGCAATAACTTCTCAGAAAAGCTAGTTCCATGCTGAAATGTATCCACTGTCTATCCAACACTACAACTTTTAAAAAAAAGATCAGATCCAATCTCTGTGATGCATCTTTACTTTCAATGCAGACCATAAATTATATAATATAACTTCTGCTCTAGACTTCCTTACTAGAAAGAGCTTAATCAAATGTTCAGTATTAGAAAACTAGAGAATTCTTTTTATTTTAATTGATTGAGAATCTTCAGCAATTGTAGGAAAAGCTGGAGCCTTTAACAGTATATTACAAATAATTTAAAATTTATATTTGGCTGGTTTTAGGTCTGGATTCCAAATTATTTAAATCCTCAAATATTCTAAATCATTGTAAAACTCAGACAATATTCAGATGAATTCCAGAATATACTTTCTCAGATGAATCTGACAATAGGATTTCTGTGCCTATATGCCATTACACATTCAGAGTGTTCAGGTACCTTTGTTCTATAAAACCTAAACCATCAGATCATCAGAACTACTTATTTCAGGTAGCTGTGCTACATGAGTTTTTTGCTATCGTTATTTGCCTCTGGGTAACTAAAAAATCCAAATCAACTTGTGGGTATTTCTTGTAGGAACAAATTTGGAACTTTCCAGAGAAAGATTTCAGCTTTGTTAGTTGGGAAAAAAAAAACCTGGCCTTGACCATCTGTGGATTAAAAAAATGGAGCTTCCTGGTGCCATGAAACCATGCCTTGAAGAAGCACTAAAGCCTCTTACAAAATTCTGTATATCTTTGATCCTCTTAATGCTTCAATGTGAGGATATAATCATATTTGATGCTATAATTATTAACGTGGCTATATATTTCAAATGATTGATAAGGTTAACACAGTTTATTTGAAGGCTAATAAAGTTTAATCTTATTCAAACAGGTGCAGAGTGCACATTCTTATAAAGAAAAAACTACTTACAGCTGTTGTGCATGAGCCTAGAATAATTATCAAAATCATTAATCACAGCCAATTGAACAAATTGTGTTTAAATTACATGCAACCATAGGCTCTTGACTTAAAACAAAATTATGTGTTTTCTTTGCTTCTTTACTTTCCTTGCTGTTCTCTCTTTTTTTAAATCATGAATCCCTTTATATTCTTGTATTCTTTTAGGCAGAGACAGTTATTTATCTTTCCTCTTCCTTCTACTTAATAGAACATCCATGTATGTTTATTTAACCAGCTTGAAGATTGAATCTGCAGTTTCATTATTTGTGTGGTGATTTGCAGTACCTCCACTGGAGATGGTTCTGTAACAATTTGCAGGTGCAAAGCCTGTTCCTTTTCTCCAGAGTTCACAGCATTCAGGACATACGTATTTTATACCCATAATTCTTCTTGCTGTTTTGAAGAAAGAAACTCTTTTGTTTTATAAGGCTTCCTAATCTCTGTACCTAAAAGTGTCTCAGGTGGCTAGAGAGAAGTAAAATAAATATTTGAGTCCTGATCTTAAACATACACTCTCCAGGTAGCTTATTTCCTTACCTATTTCAAATGGGCCTAATAAAAGTTAAGCTAATGAACATGACACGAAGCTCCACCGATTAAGACACTGGGATAGTCAGACTTTAATTCCCAGTCTTTTGCTTTCTGTATTAACAGCCATTGGCTACCTGTAGGAATAGCCTTATAAAGAGGGACTACGAATATTAAACTTCTTGTTATTTAAGAACCTGACTGCAAAACCAGAAAAGGGCTGGTCCTTGCCTAATGGCTGGCTGAAAGGCAGCTTTGCAGAACATAAGGGTCTGAACTTCCTCAAGGGAGCTGATAAATCCAAGATTCTTAGTGTTACCCTATTAAGGCTGGGCAGCATCAATCTCAGCAGGAGGGGTTTTTTGACAGAATCTGTACTGTCAGTATTATGTGTATTCCAAGCAGAGCCGTCAATTTTAAGGCCTTTCAAAGAATTTAGGCTCAGGGATGGCTGAGCTATAAATTTCAGACAGGCATAGGAGCGAGACAAGTAACAAGCACACAGCTCTGTTGTGAGGGGAGCAGTTCTTTCTTGCAAAGAAGAAATGAAGGCACTTAGGAATTTGGTTCAGTAAAAGTGAGCCTACACACATACGGCTAAGAAAGGAGTTTAGTGGATTTGGTAACCACTTAAATTTTGCTGATTTGGTACACAAGGACAGTTGCTTATATATAGCATCAACAATTAATTCTTGGTCTATAGATAATTTGGGAAAAAACGTTTCCTGCGTAGTTCTCTAGCTATATATAAATTGGAATAGCTTGTAAATATCTGCCAATTTGCATAGCTCAAACATCACAAATTGAATAGCTAATAGGTATGTAATTTCTCATCAAAATCAAATGTAAGATTTTGAGTACAAAAAAATATATCTATTAAGAAAAGTGTTAATTAATATATTCAAATCAGGATTCTCTTTAAAATTCTAAGAAAACTAATACGTACACATACAATTGTGCATATGAACAGCATATTATGTGATTTTAGCAGCAGGCAAGATGACAGTTGGATTCAGGTAAATCAAAATATTCTGAAGAAAAGTCAATGGAGTGTTGTTTTTCACTGCTTCTATTATGTTCCTTAGTAGCCCATTTGAAGAAACAAGTAATATAACAAACAAGTATACAGATAAAACTATTAAACATTTTTGGACTACAATAATTAGCTCCCCTACACAAACTTCTTGACCAATAACATGTCACAGTTGTATAGCAATCCAAATACAGTAGCTCACATGATTTTCCAGGTTTATTACAGGAGCTCCAATTGAAAAACATCTATCAAATTGAATAGATAATGAAAGGCAATTTCTATCTCGCAGAGAAAGCTCAACCTTTTATCTGATGCTAATTCACATCTTCTTGAGGCACAGCTTAATCTAGTATGAATGTCTTGAGAACAATTAGAGAAAAAAAAATAAAAAATGCATTGGATTACATATAGAGTCTATTTGCAAAAACTCTTCCAGGCAAAACATCTATACACTATTGAAATTATCCCAGGTCTCTTCATTCTTTTTCAAGACAGTACTTAACTGTGTAGTAATCGAGTGCACATTATGACTCTGCTACTTTAAGATCTTAAATCCTTCATTAAACACGTCTCTATGTACGAGTAGGTAATATAAGGGTCAAGTAAGCATTTCCTATATCATGGCCTTTAATCTCAGCATATTTCTTAGGAACAACCTTACCACAGCAGCCATAGCATTCAAAATAAAAACTTGGCATGAAAAAAGTGGCTATTTTGCTTTTACCTTGAATTCTGTGTCACTTTAACACATAAAACTGGCTTTGTTATTACCAGATGTCAAATGCCAAATGTTAATTAAATTCATGACATCAGAATCAGCTAGGTTCTTTTTTTCATATGGTAACCGGTAGCAAAAATGAAATTGGTACCTGTACTAGGGTTTTTTGTAAAATGTTCATAGTTTTAAGTGGTCATAGAAATTTTTCCCTGAATTGCATAAAAACAAAAGAACATACATTCAAATAAAAACATTCAAATGCAAACATATAGGTATTTATACCACCTCCAACAATAGCAAAAAAGCAAATGCTTAGGAAAACAGTATAAAACCAGTATTGTTATCCAGATTATGCTTGGTATGTAGCCCCTTGAAAGAGTTTCCAAACAAAATTCTCCTAAGTTTCAGATTCATTAAGGAAGAAAAAGAATGCAAGTCTTTTTGAGGTCAAATAAATTACCCTGAATCTTCATTATATCTACAGGAACCAAGATCTAACTAGATGACATTAACAAACCTGATTTACCCTGATGAGGTCTGATAACCCCTAGAACTCATTTATTCCTTCTTCAAGTAGAATCCCTGTTCATAGTGATACAGAAAAAGAACATCTTCATTCCTCTTTCTTGAGTACAAAAGGCTGCATACTTTCACTACCTGAGCTGATAACATATCCCAACCCTGCTTTTTGGATTTTGTGTACCTCAGACTAAAAGCTTGGTATGAATCAGGTTCTTTCATACACTTCTCTAAGTCAAAAATCTCATTTTCAAATGCAAATTCTCATGAACTTTTGAACCTCTTCTATTTCACCACGAAATTCTATTGTAAAGTGATAAAAATTGCAGTAATTAATTTGGGTCTGTTTAAGTGTGTTATAGACCTTTTAAACCACTTTAGTGATAGAAAAGTAAGACTAACATGAGAGCAGTTGGATTCTCAGTAAATACTTAGAATCTATCAGCATAGAGGAAAACCAAATATTTTTACAGAAAGTAGAGTGAAAGATGAAAAACGATGAATGACATGGAAGCCCATAATCTTATGAGTGTCATATCAGCCTGGCAGGCATTCATTTTGGATAAGTAATCTTAATATCACAGGATAAAGATTATATAAAGGAGTTGCCAATATTTTGTTATGGAAATGAGAATATTGAGGGTTAAAATAGAGTTGAGCGATTTCTTTTCATCACCGAGTGAGAAGATCAGCAAAAACTCACATGGAGCATCTTTCTGCATCTCTGTGGGAATTCTCCTTCTTGTGATCTGCTGCTGCCAGATTTAATGTGCTGAATTTATTATACACAAAGTTGTCTGATTCACAAGTCCTTTTTATTTCCTCAGCACAGATACTGCTCTATGTTGTTGTTCAACAGCAAAAAATGGTTAACTAGAGCACGGTTCTGCACTACATACCCTACTAACACAACAACAAAAAAAAGACCTAGGCTATCAAATATATTAAATATGTACTAAAATAAGCATCTGCATGTTATTTGTAGAACAACCTCTAACTTCTTCTCCGGGTTCCTCTTTAAAACATTCATTATATACAATGACTCTCGTTGAGAACCATACAGTCACACCACCTGCCATCCCAGAGGAAGGGATTGATCATTTTTTCTAGTTGTAGATAAAAATATCTGAACAATTAATAACATTAACATTTTTTGCTCCATTTTCTTCACAGTGAAGCAGAGCCCCAGGTGAGAGCAGGGCCCCTTCCTTGTTGGGATCACTGATATCACTGCACCCCTGGGTGGTATTGGTGAGGAAACAAGGGTGGGACTGTGCACAACTACACTGCATAGTGTCACTTTTATTTGGGCATCTTTTACCTTGCACGCATAATGTACACAATTTAAGATTACTCATTTATCCTTTATTGGCTGATATAGTAGACATCAAGGACTAACATGCAAGTAGCATAAGCATTAATCCACTTACCAGCCCCTGGTGGGGTCACATACAGCTGACGAGCCTCTCCCAGCCAGGCAATCAACAGGCCAGTGGGAAGGGTTGGATCTGCTGCTTTTTAGAACTGACTGATTCTTGACTTTGCTAAATTGTTGTCTTGTAATGTTCTGCTCTGACTTTTTTTAATACTTTTTTCATAGCAGTATTTTTCCTCTTGTATCCTTGAGCTGCTATTGCTATCTCAGCTACTGCACTTCTGTTTGTGTTTTTACTTATCTTACATAGCTTTAGTTCACATCCTTTCCTATTTCTTAAGAACAATTTTCTCAGTAATCACAGAGCTGTCATGCAGCAAACTAGGCCTGGATCACATTCAGCTGAGCCCTTAGGCTGTGGGTTACAAGAATAGCAGCGTACACAGCTGAACAGATTTACTCAGTTAGTGGCGAGTCTGGATTATACCCTGGCCATCCCAGCTGAGCTCAATGCCTTATCTCCTCAGCCACATTGCCTGTCTTCAGTAATGGCATGTACATAGCAGCAATGCCCAAAACACAGTGCCAAAAAACACCATTAAGATTGCAAAGTATTATTCAACATTTGCAGGTGCTGTAACTGAGTTAGTGATATCACCTACTTCACTGTCCTCTATTTATACATTCCAATATAGACTAATCATATCATCACCTACTCTTTTCTTTTTAATAGCAGTCCTGCATTATTTAGGAAGGAGCTCCTCAATATTCTCTTGCCTTCCACTTCCAGGGCCTTTTTTGTTGCATTTTGTTGTAATTATTAAAGACAATTATTAATTCCTTATGGCATTCCCTATGAAGTTCATCTATGTAGTTAACTACAGAATTTAACCACAAATTTTGACTGTGCTATTCAGGATAGTTGGGACCACACTTCTAGATCAAAAGACATTTATATGTTGTTTCCACTCACACCATTAAAATACAAAGCTCTAACATCAAACAATCTTCAATATTACCATGGTTTATTCTAGTACCAATAGTAGCTGACAGTCCAGTGTTAACAATCTACTAGCCCTTTTCCTTCAATTTGTGATAGTCACAAAAAGTAAAGGCAGCCAGAGTCAGGAAATACCTCAGGTCTATAGGAAGTCATTTAAAATAACAAGCCTATAAAAACAGGGCCTGCAGCACCGATGTCAAGTAAGGATCTAACTGCTGCATGTTCTGCTGCTTGCAGAAATTCTGTCACTCCCTATGCCAGGGATCCAGAGGGAAGAGAAAGATGAATTGAGAAATACTGAGGGAAATCTATCTGCAAACAGTTTATTCACTGTTCATGAATAAAAAAACCACAGACCTTTGGGTAACATCTGTTTCCACGACTGACTTTCATTTGAGTCTCCTGTACAGAACTTGAGGCCTAACTACTTTTAAACCCCAATTACTTTTTTTTTTTCCTGTTTGTACAACTAGGTCCAGTTCCAATTCCAGTTTGTTTCTGAGTTCTTGAAAGGTGAACTGAATATCTATTTTATATAAGCAAGGGATTTTTACCAAGTAGACAACCACCTGTTCTTCTCTAGTTTAAGGATGAAGCCTTTATTTGTGCAAATCACTAAGCCAATGTAAGAAATGTGGGTTGAAGATGAAAACCTGGCATCTGAACCAACACAGTAAAAAGGAGGTGTCTAAATCTCACATGTAACTACAGTTCAAGTAGGTGTATTTGGTGTTCATCAGCGCTCATTTCCTAATGGCTTCTTCCTTGTTACCAAGATCCATGTAAACAAGACGCCCCCACCCAGGTCTGGGAATTCTAGTTAAGAAAAAACAAAATTCTCATTTTATAAGGCAGGAGTGAACACATATCAGTTGTCTGTTTATTTTTGCTTTAAATCTTTGGCCAAAATCAGGTGTTTCCTTTAATGTAATTTCTACTGCGTATGTGATCAGCATATCAATTGCCTTGCAGTCTTGACTGCTATTTTTTATGTTCATATTTTCAAAATAGTTACTCTTATCCCTGCCAACCTACAAAAATCAGATTGTTATAATGCACCAATGTAATTAGGTCCATCGAAATCTAAGAACAAATACTGTTCTAGCAAAATAAATGACACATTTTATTTTCTTTCCCATATGTAATGAGCTATACAGATAAGAATAAACTCACAGAACAGAGGGCTATACTGTTCCAGTAGGAAATCAAATGCTCCACTAGGTCACAATCTCATCAGATTCATCACTTTTCCATTTATAATAAAGTTTCCTTTCCCCCATTTTTTTGAGAATTTAGAAAGCAAGCTCTTTAGAGTACAGACTCCCAATTAATTGGTTACAATTAATAGTGGGATAATTTGGGGATCTGTTAATTAGTAATGAGAGGTTGTACTTTCCACAAATATATTAACAATTTTTCATTTTAAAGCAGAGTTTTCACACTTACAACACTTTTTTTCCAGCCAAAGTGACATGAGTCAGATATTTCGCTTTCTATTTGAAGAAGCTCCCTATAGGGACACGTAACTTAAAAATAAGTATGCCCCAAGTTTCTTGAAGTAAGGGGTATTGATTATTTTAGCACCTCTTGTGCAGTGCTAGTTCAGTGCCATTCATCTGTTGTACTGCATGCATGAGGTATTGTCTGATACAGGATTCTGATTTTTTAATAAGAATTTTACATTTTGGCAGTCAGTGAGACTGTCTCAGATAACTTATGAACTCCTTTGCTCATGCATTAAACTGATCCAGTTCTGGAGAAATCCACAGACAATTTTTTGTGTGCAACAGCGTGATGCATGTTTTCCATGTTAAAGTGATACTCTCCTAGTCCCTTATTTTTCTGTAGATATTAAGCACTGATAGTCTTCACTTTGCTGAAAAGGACCTCACTGATGTATAACACTCACACTTACTAATTTAACTATGAAAGCCAATTAGCTGGCTGAAATGTTCAAATGGGTCAGTAGTAAAATAGCCACTGCAGCAAGAACTTACCTACTATCAATGTAAATAATTTCTCCCTTTTAATAAGACAAAAAAATAATATCAGCTGTCCGTTGCCTATGTCTTGTTCAGTATTTCAGGTTCAGTTTTCTATGGGGTAATTAAAGTCATGTTTGCTGGAATGTGTCTCAACACAGTTTAGAAGGAAGAAGTAGGTGGGGAAAGTGGAAGGAAAAACAGCCTAAGGTTTGGATCAACAGAGCATAATCTTTGCAGCAGACTCAAAGAGTTTAACAATGAACAAATTACTTTTATGTAGGAAGCCAGCAGAAGGCAAAACACAAATATAATCCCATAATTAAATTAAACATAGAAATTAAGATAGCCCTGCTTATTTTCCTGGCATGAGCATTGTTAAGGTACAAGCTTTCATAGAGCCAGTGGGGTTTTTGTTTGTTTGGGTTTTTTTTTAAACACTGCTTTACCCTACCTCTTCTTTAGTAGGTTAGGCATTTTGCAGATTTGAGGAGTTTACCAACCACAGTACTGGGTGTGTTACTGTTTGTCATTGAAGCAATTCTCTACTTAAAAGACACTGGATGGCTTTAGTTTGTACCTTCCTGTGCCCTCTGCAGTCCTACTGATCTAATAAGCCTGGGTGCCTTTATAGCAACCCATCAACGTGGAACTGACCCAGAGCTGCTACCCAGCTCGTTAGAGTTTACACCTTCTTATCTGTCTTCACCTTGCAGTTATACAGTGGGTTTGGAGAAGATGAGAGAATTATCTGCAAATTGGATACATATATTTTGTTAAGTAGCCAAGTTTATACAGGTCTGTATAAATAAATTACTACCTTTTAAGGCGGTTTATTTGGCTGAGTCTTTCCACATCTATTCTGAGTATATATGCTCTCTTTAAAGTACTGTAAATCTAACTGTTCCCTAAATCACCTTGGAGACTTCTGTCAAACAGAATAGGATTAAAATTATCAAGAGTATTCTAAAGTATATGTCTTTCCAAAAAATCATAATACTGGTTTTATTTTATGTTTATGACAATGCAAAAGAATTATTGATTTATCCAAAGGCAGCAAGAGACTTTCTGAAAGTATTGAAAGAGATTCTGAATTAAAATGATGAAGTGCCTAATGGCTGATACTCTATGGCAGAAAGCAGCTCTCTATCATTAAAATATATGCAACAGTCAGGCTTTTGCTAAGATGTGTTTAGCTTTAGAATGTATTATTTATTAAATAAACTTGACTTTCATTTGCCTTTTTCATTTTCTCCTCCCTTTTCTATTATTCTGGGATATTTTATAACCATTTGTATTCAAAACAAAATGTTAAGATTGTAGAGCGTTTCCTGCTAGATGAGTGGTTTAAAAAGTCCAAATAAATGTATAACAAAAGGCAGCATGTATCTGGTAAGGACTTGCTGGTTGCTTTGTCTAGCAAAATATATTATTTTGTAAGTCTGGTACTTCATTAAGTAAGCGTCTTCAATTTTAAGATGCAGTTGCCTCACTCTTTAATTTGGATATGTCTAATGTAACAGTAAAGATTTTTATGTTACAGTTACTGAAAATAGCTTAGCTATCTAGTTTCTGAATCATTATTTTAATACTTTGAAGTATAACCATAATAGAACCACTTCATCCTCCCGTAAAAATCCAGGAGTGAAGCAAAAAGAAAGTAATAGGATCATCCAGGATCATTAATAATGGTAAAGAGTGATTGGACTGAGAACAGAACAAAGAATATATCGGGTTATAACTGCAGAAGAAAACGGCAAGGAAAAAAGCAAATGCCATGCAGCACTAGGAAAACTAAACTCTAGGAGAAAGTTTTATAAAGGAGGTCAAAATGCTTTTTCCACCAATACTAAACAGGATACTTCATATTGCTGGAACAAGAGTCTTTGAGTCTCTCTAGCTCGATAGCAAAGACAGAAATATCTGCTTGAGGCTTTGAAAGCCAGCTGGAGAATTTATCTGTTCAACCCCAGAAACTGGCTGCATAGCTAAGGCTGTTTGGTTTTTTCGGAGGTTGGGTTTTGGGATGGTATTTTTTTTGGTGGACTTGAAACATCTTAACCACATCCTTATCTCAGTCCTACGTAAAGCCACAGAAAAACAAAGCCATTCCTAGCTGCTTCTTCATAGGTCTAAAAGATAATGAAGTTCCTTCCCCCCAGTATCTCCAGCTTGCTGAGTGCTACTCTTGACTTGAAAAAGGAAGGAAACAGCCTAATAATGTACATGCTGGAGTGTACTTAGCTATTCATAGCTCATAATGTCTTTCAGAGAAGACAGGTTTAATGGCCAAAAATACCAGGCCAAATTAAAATTCTCTTCCTTCCCTCCAATGCTGTAAACAACAACATATGTGCACTTGTGCACACACACACAGTGGTCGAGGAAGGGTGTCCTTCACCTTTGAAAAAAGCTGTATAAAATATTAAGGAAAGAAATTTGAAAAGAGTTGCCCAAGGGACAATTATGGCTTCCTGGTTTCAAAAAGCAAATCAGGTGGACAACTTCATGAGCAAACAAACTCATCTATCACATGGGCTTCCACTTACTGAAAGAAAGATGGGGAATTAACTGAATGGGCTCACAGCTGCAAAAATACACAAAAACAAAGGTATTTTTCTACACTAAAGACTTAACTCAGCTTGCATTCAATCAAGATTTTATTCTTCTATCTTGGTAATTAGGCTGAAGATACAATGTACTTTCTTCTCACATTTCTGCTCTTTTTTGTACAAATAAAACTGCTGTCTTCTGCTACACTTCCTCTGCAGTTTTTACTTAGTTTTACAAAGCTTAATGCACAATTTATTGTAGAATAAGTTACTCTACGTCGCATTTCATGGAAAAAAAATCTTAACATGAAGGTTGAATGCCACTGTATTATTTTGCAAACTTAAAAAAAAAAAAAATCAAATAAGGAAACTATCTCAAATGTCTTTAATTGTGGCAAAGCACGTTGAAAAGAATCAAAGAAAACCCCAAACCCACATCACCACAAGGTACAGAAGGTGGAGGCTGCTGCTATAGAGCACATCTAAGCAACAAGAGCATGGATTCCTAGCTCTGTGTCAGTGCATAGCTGTGCTCTTGTCCCACATCTGCACAGTGTCACCACCCCTTACCCTCAATATTGCAATTTCATGTGCATGATCTTCTTCACCTCTCTTTCTTCTGGAAAGCAGGGCTCAATCCTGTCCCTGCCTACCTTCACTGCCCCGATACTGCACCCAGGATCTCACACTCCATTATCTCTGTCCCTGCTACGTCACATTAGCTTAACCATGCCTCCATAATCAGAATGGAAAGTACAAGTCTTCTGCAAGCAAAGCAAGCTAGTGAACAAGTTATAGCAGCAATTTACCATCAAATATAGTTGGTCGTATGTAGAAGTTTATTTTACAGACCAAATGAGGACTTCCTTATAGAAGATGCCATTGCTATCACTAGTGGAAGGTGTCCCTGCCCACAGCAGGGGGGTTGAAACTAGATAATCTTTAAGGTACTTTCCAATCCAAACCATCCCATGATCCTAAGACCCATTTCTCAGGCCGTTTCCTTTTTATTTTCGGGGGGAAAGAGGGAGGTGGGTAGGGTGAGGAATAGTATAATTTGCACTTCATCCAGCTAGCTGCCATCTCTAAGTGCTCTTAAAATTTGCATAGAAACTTTGTGTAACTAAAAGGTATCTGACATGAGAAAGCCTTCCAATGCCATTTATTCAAAACCAAGGTTTCTCCTCCCTCACCCCTCCAATTTGCATTTCTCGCTACTGCTATTATGTTAATTTCAAACGTTTTTAACAAAGAAGGTCTAATATTGAGCCTAGCACAAACCATTTGCTGTGAACACAATGAAAGCATCACATACATCCAATAGCAGAGCTTAGATGTAAAGAAGTAGGTTAGTGGATTGCAGGAAGCTTCATATCTTGTTTCTATAGACTTAGATAAAAGGGATAATTTGAAGTGTATTGTTATATAACACTGAGTTTTGATTTCATGGACATTCTTTGTTTTTCCTGTATAACGTGTTTCATTTCAGATAATGGTATCAGCATAAAAAAATCTTAGTAATGGAAAGGGAAAGACATCTGTCCTTATTCTTAGAGACAAAGCTTTTAACAATGTTTACCAACAAGGTTCTCTAAATTTCCCAATTAAAGACCTATTTTTTTACTTGCTTATGCTATCATGAACTTTGAGGTCATTTAGGCTGGAATTTTCTATGTTCCAAATTCCCGTGTCAAGTGATTTGTGTGTGCAATGAATGCTTCAGCCCAAACAAGATCAGAGTAATTCTCTGTTTAAGGCTTACAAACTGTGTGCTTTGTTGCAGAGAGTTGCAAAGCTTATTTTGCATATTCTTTTTACACACTCAGAGAGCATTTTATCAGATTTAATTGAATCTCTCTTAACCACAGAGGAGCATTAGAATCCTGCTGGACTTGAGTAGCTTAATTACCTGTGAATTGTGGCTGGAGCTGTCAAGGGGTTTGTATGAATTTGAATTTCCTTCCTGCTCTAGACCATGCTGTGTGCAGGCTTCTAGACCCAAGAGGAGCACAGGAACAGATAGATCTGTGCAATATTTGCACATCAAAAAGCAGACAGCTACCCTCATCAGCTTCATCTCTGGGTGAGAGGTTGGGACTGAAGCTGTGGAAAGTACTAAGGAGGGAGAAGACCTGATACACGTGATGAGTGGCAGTGACTGAGGCCAAAAAAAATGGCAGAGAATAATATATGATCCTGTAATAAAGCATATGGACCCATAAAAAACATGAAGTCACATTTACATATATTAAAATAAAACCAAATAGAAAACTTCTGTCATTTTCTGATTTTGGGGGGTTTGTTTTCAAATGTAGTACCTTTTTTCCTGTTTCTCCTTTTCCCTAACCTAGGAATGCTCTGCTTATGTGCATGTACCCACGTGAAAAAGTCAATTAAATGAGATAGTAACTGTGATTGAGTTATATTCTTTACTTAAGGCAGGGATTCAGCCCTTTTGTTAGACTATCTCGCCAAAATATTCTCTTCATTTTCAGGACCAGAATGAGTTGTTGAAATTAACTGTATCTTCTGAATGACTCTCAGAGTTTCATCTTTTCCCCTTGGGTATTATTAACAACCACAGATTTGACTCTTATTGGAAATCTTATGTTCAGGTTTAATTGATGACTTTAGACTATAATTAAGCTAAGCTGTTAACAATGTATTGCTCACCTTATTATTACCTATAAACAGGCTCAGCAATTATATTAAAAAGGGGACTGAAAAGAGACCCAGCCACTCACAAGCTTCCCTCTACTCATAATTTGCATCAGCAAGTTTGTTTGTTGTGGTAATTCAGTATTATGGCAGAGACTGGAGACACACGTCAAGAGTTCTTATCAACAGTTTGCTTCTCCCATTTGCGACTCCAGGCTTCAGGCTGCATGTTACCATGAATGCTGTCGTTCAGAAATTGTAATTATACTTCTATAGCCGATGCACTTCAAACAAACAGCAGCACCATGAACATAAGAAGGGCTTTGGAAGATATATTTAATCTTGTAATAAAAAAGATTGTTTGCTTTTGAGGAGGATTTAAGGACGTTATTTCATTAGAAATAACTCAGGTTAACATTTTCCTTGGATTTAATTTAGGATTAGTGTTTATTTATGAAATCCACTGTTTTGTAGGAAATGTAATTTCCCACAAAAGTATTATACTCGCATAGAATTAAAGCTGATAACATATGAGGAACAAAATTAACAGAGTAATTTTCCCATAGTCAAGTTATGTCAATCCTAGGAATTCAGATTTACTTTTAAATTTCAAAGGTCATGAACTCGAGAAAAAAAATCTTAACCAAAACCTTTGTAAAATGTATAGAAATCAATGGGGTTTTCATATCCTGAAGATGTACATCTACATTAAGATTGTCTTCAGTCTGTTCCTCAGATTATTTTAACTATAAATTTCCAAGGTTTATATGTTCAATTCAGGGATAACTGACATATTCAATCCCTATCTTTTATCTTAAATTAATGCTAACGTGGGTTGAGCTAAACTGAGGTATTTTTTGACTCAAAATAAATAGCATAATTATTTTTTTTTTTAAATTTCCTAGTTGCTCCAATAGAAATAAGTTTTTAAAAAACAAAAATACATGCTTTTACAGTCTCACAAGCTTCCACCTTAGAAACAGTGAAGTTAAGATTCATCGGGGAAGCATTGCACAAGAAAGTATTTTTTACAGAGTTTAATAAATGTTGTGTGCATCTTCCCATTTATAGTCCTTTTTCAGGTCTTTTCACCCTTTTTCACCCTATTTAGAATGGTCTATCTCATTTTCTTTTAGACATATTTCTAAGCAACTCAGTAAACAAAATACTGCAACATCTGAGTAATACAAGACTGAAAAAGAAGTAGATTCCTGTTTGAAGTTAGTAACTCTACAGAGTATGAAGACAATTCTGCTCATCCCAGGAGTATTCACAGCATTAATTAGGGAAAAGCTAAACTTTAATATCAGCATGATTTAAACCTTTTTTAATATTTTAATGATAAGTGTTTCTCAACTAGAATTTTTACACAAAGATTATTTCTACTGCAAGTAGGAGTATTGTTTAAAATGGCCTCTTCCTACATTATTTGCACAACTGCCAGAAGAACTGAACTATTCTGGATGGAAAAAAAAATAAAAAACAAAACCTGTCAAAAATCAAATGCCATAACAACAAGGAAGAGATAAGATTCTTCAGTTAGAAAGATTCAGAAATTATTAGGCAAACAAAAAGAACAGAGCCTCAGATTTCCATTAGTTTATAAGACAGCTAGAAATGCAGCAACAAGCTTAATGTACTGCACATCACTAACTACAACAGACCACACACAGAGCCCCAAAAAGCCCCTCAGTGTTAGTTTTATTCATCATATGTCAAGAACTGCCATCTGTCTTAAACTGCACGCATTCTCTGAATTGATAAAATCAAAACAGGGCAGCAAAATACCATCTAGAACCCTCCTCTCCACTGCTTTTTACAGCTGCCCCCCAAGGACCTTTAAACTTAGTAGCTAGAAACCTACAGGACCAAATAAATAGAATCATAGAGTTGTCTAGGATGGAAGGGACATTTAGGATCATCTAGTCCAACCATCAACCTAACTCCAATAAAAATCATCACTAAACCATGTCTCTAATAAAATACTTGCATGTCTAAGTAATAATGTCTAAATAAAATACTTACCATGGCTTGACAGTTCTTAGTCACCCATATAAGAAAAAAACTGTAACTTTTAGCTACAAGGAAAAAGAGCCAATTGAACCACCATTATCCCTTTCATCTGTCATGCAAGGCCAGAGACAGTATATATTCCCTCCTCTTAATCCGAATTAATTGACTCCAGGTGCCCCTCTGCAGGAGTAGTGGTGGGAAGAATCACTGATTTAAGGGGTTTGACAGGTCCTACACAGCACCACAGCATTCAAACACTTCTGTGTACTAGTTGCTTATTCCTCAAAATGTTTTTGCCAGCTGAAGCACTGAAAGACACTTTTTTTACTTTTGAGAGTAAAGATGGGGCAACTATTTTCTTTGGGGAAAAATATTAAAAGGTTAAATTTCAACAGGGACCAGTTTGTGGAATCCTAAGGCTGTCTGCATGGAGAACTTACCAGTGTGTTAGAGAAATGAGTAAGACACAGGAAATAAATCCCTCTCCAAGTATCCAGTGAATTCACATTTCCAGTTACTCCATCCCTGTTTCACCACACATGCAAGATTTTAAAGGAGAAGCGCAGGTGATTTTAGGTTATGACAATGTCATAGCAAGTTGCAATGTTTCAAAAGTGACTCAGGACTTCCCTGATAAATTACATAGTCACTCAGATGTTCGAGTTCTATGAAAAGCTCTCCTGAAGGAATTGCTGACAGATATCATGGATATATTTTTCTATATATGTTGATATACATGACAATTTAAATCACATTGAATCAGCCACATAATGATAAAAACTGACCCTGCATATTTTTGAAACTCTGGCATAAAGAGTTCAAAAAGCAGTAGAAAGTGCAGTACCAATATACCATTTCCCACACTGCAAGGAGAGAAACCGTTGGAACACATGCACCCATTCCATCTAGTCTGGAACCAAATGGCCCACCAGATACACTTTTTAATTGAGATGCTAATAAAACTCAAAATTAACCTTGGACCATACATAGAAACATATTTTTGGCCATTAGTTGTAGTTTCAGACTGCAGTATTGCTGATTGTCTAGAGATCTAGAGATTCATGTCTGTCAAAGCACCTCCTTCTGTACAAAACTCACTCCACTTAATTTTAAACAGACAGAGAGTAGGAAAAAACAATTATCACTCATAACCATGGATGGCATAGAACAGATTGGGGTGACATGGCCAGATGATTCTGCTACTTAGAGATGAGGACATTTTTTTCCTGACTGCAGCTCAAGTAACCCATTCAAACCTAAAAAGGTGAGCAAATTGTGCAAGCATCTCTCTATACCCCTCAGGGCTCTGGTCCATTGTTCCGACATCTCATCTGTAACCATAACAAACCCAAATAGTAGGGGGTGAGGGGAATAATAAATAAATAAATAAATAAAAGCAGAACATATCTTGATAATTTGTAGCCTCTACGGTTGTCCACACCAAACCATGCAATAGATTCCCTACTCATTTATTTTGCATGCATTGAAATTATGCATCGAGGTCTGTTTTGCAGCAAGAGCTCTCCCTAAGACAGATAAAGCAGAGTGGCAAATGCAAGTAAAATACTGAGGCTTGGTTATTTCTTAGCCTTTAAACTCTCATGTCTTGTATTATAGTAATGGAGAAACCATGACGGACCACTTTTGAACTTTCAAAACAGTCTTGAGAACGTACCTTAAGGAAACTTTAAAACTGATAATACTCAAAATATGTTGTGAAAAGCCAAGAATACATCATTCCCACTGGGAATTTCAGGAAAAAAACCTGCTATATAGAGATAGTCTGATAACAGAAACCCAGAAAGCTAACCTTTAAAAAAAATTACCACTTTTTCCATGTCATGATGTCATGTTACAACATAAAAAGTAAAAGAATAATGAAATAATCCCAGTCTCTCTAGAACAGCTCCCAAAATCTTTCTGTTGCAAACCCCTGACTGAGCCTGGTAGAATAGCTCATTATTTAAAAGGAAAAGTAATAAACTGGACAATATACCAGGAGAGCAATCTAATCAAGGAGGTGTTGGGTGCTGATAATGAGACTTTACCAGAAAATCTGGAGATTGGTTTATTACTTACTTATATGTTATTTGAGTTCGGATCTTATTTATAAATTCAGGCACATTCTCTGCTAGGTCATTCCAATTACTCGGTATATAATTCAGCTCCTGAATCAATTCTGTCAAGATGAAGATGATGCACTTGATGAGATCCTATTTGCTGAACAATGGTGGAGAAAAGCTTCCTTAATAAAAGAAATAAAAAAAAGCCTTGAGGATGTAAGACAAAGTGGAAAGTCACTCTACAAATGCAGGCCTGTTTTCTGTGGCACGATGAGTCACAGCCTCGCATTTGCATGGTGGAGCGTTACTTACAGATGGAACTGTCAAAATCAGGTTTTCATTATACAGGATGACAAATGTAGTCCTCACGGGAGAAATTTCTCAGCATAATGAAATCTAATCTCTCTAATTTCAACATTGGTGTCTGTACTTTTATAAATAGATCCAGAAGACTGGAAGGCAAAAGATTCACTGCCTGTTCATTTCTGTTTCCTCAACTTCCCTCTAATTACTGCTTGTTTTATAAGGGTTTCATACCTTATCACTATCTTTGCCAGCTGTGAAATAGCAAGGGAGAAGGGGAAGAGACAGAATGCCCATAACTTAAAATGTTTCTCCCTCTTATACACAGCTGGTTTCTTCTGTTTCTGCTCTGTACCGCAGTGGTGCCCAGCTGCTGGAATATGGCAAGGAGTGCAAACAAGATCTGCCAGATCTATACCAGCTCGGCTCAGCTCAGGTCTCTCATTTTTTTGTCTACTGTGAGTTCACGTACATCTTCAAAATTTCTTTTTTTCTTTTTTTTTTTTTTTTTTGGTTTACCACCTGCTTACATCGCAACAAGATATCCTGTCACAGTCAGGCATTTTTCCACTTATAGTCTTAAAACTTAGCACCCTTAACCTTTTGGGCTGTGGCCCCCTTTGAGTACAGTGGAACTAGCTAAGGATGATGGGAAGGAGATCAAATTAGTAGCTGAAATCCAAGAAGTGCATCCAGGCTCAAGTTTCTATACCAAAGTTGCCAAATTGGGCAGTAAATTCAGCAAAGAAGGAAAGAGAGTAACTGCTGGAAAGTGGCAAAGAGGTGATAACAGTGAACCATGGACTCATGATCTCATATATATATCTCCACATTTGAGATATAAGAATTTAATGTGAAAGGCATATGTACTTTACAGGTTCAAATATTCTTAAACTCTGTAAAGAGCCCATTGTTTTTCATTGTGATCTCCAACAAGGAAAGAAAGTAGGCTATTAGGAGTAAACAGAAAAGATTTTACTGTGACCAGTACTTAATACTGTCTTAATTTGCTCTTGTTCAGAATGAGTTCACTTTTTAGATGGCCCCTCTGTGTCTGTGGGAGTGTGTGCAAACTTCAGTACTGGTATTTGTAGAAACAAACAGGTGTTTGCTTGTCAAGTCAGTTATAAGATCCATAATAACTAGTTTGCACAAACCAACATGTGCTTGTGTGAGGTAAACAGATGGCATCATAATTTCCCACCTGATGCAAACACTTTTTAAAAGCTTTTACAAATATTGCTTCAGGAGAGTTAACAGTGTCGAATGCAAACATATTTAACACCTCTCTTCAGTTCTAATTCCAGGCATTGATGCATTTGGTCTTTCTCTATCCATATCCATATGCCTTGAGACATATATTATCCCTCAGATACGATGCTTGATTGTAATCGGGCAGTCTTCAAGTCAGAGGGACTTTTGCCTTTGATGTAACTTGTAAGAATATTACTTCTCCATAAAAGATTTTATTTTAACCATAAGCATTCTCCATATTTCAAAATTCTGCCACTGCAGCTTAGATCTTCTAAGAACACAGTAGGCAATACTTTCACCTCTGGTATGGCTCATGTACTCAAGAGAGAAAGCATGTGGCTAAGTATTTGTAGGATTAGGGGTTATATGATGGCTCTGATCCAGTTCTATCATGCATGCCGGACGGACATATTATCTTAGGTTTTGTTGCTTAAAGCTCTGTTTGGTTAGAAGCAAAGTGCCTCATGGTTGTAGGAGAACACAGATGAATATACTTCCTCCTCAGTAGCAAGGCAGTGCCTGGATCTCCAACTACCCACTAGCACCCGTACCAAACTCAAATGTGAAATGTGACCAAATGACCCGACTCTAACTGCAGCACATGCAAGAAATTTAGGGACAATATCTCCTTCATCAGACATTCATTTGTGCCCCCTGCCAGCTGCCAGAGACAATTCCTTCCCCTACAAAATTTTTCCAACCCCCAGAAAATCTCTTACTCTCCCAGTCTCTTTCAGAAGCTGTGGTGCCAATGCAAAATTGCTGATGGTCCCCAAAATCCATCCCCAAATCCACTGATTTTGTTGTATCTCCGAGAAGACAAACATAAAATGGAAGACAGGAGAGCAACAGTGAGATTGTACCACCAAAGGTCATGCTTGTTTTCAAAATCACTCTGCACACAGATCACTCTGTTATCTGTAGGACTTCAGGAAAAAAAAATGAATCTTGTTTCATGAAAAACAGCAAGATTTTGACAGTTGTTCTCAACTTTCATCAGTATAGCACTGAGACATATTTTCATTTCTCTCAAAGGGAAGGTGGCAGAGTCAGTTTCAAATCCCTCTTCCCACCAAGCAGAATAGAAGCTACAGCCTTGTCTCATGCATTCCAAGAGAGAATGTGAAGGGGACTCTCATCTTCATATCCTGAGTATGGAAAAGCTTTCCAAATCTGTTCATCAGAACTGTCATTTTTCTACAGAGCATTTTGGTTTCAACAGCCAAATGTTTCATCATTGTCTTGTTTTTGTTTTGCTTTAATCTACTTTGGTTATTACAGAGACTGCCAAAGTGGTAGAGAGAAAGGATGCTGCAGTGTTGATGTCTGACTCTATAGATATTGTATTTGCTTGGAAATTAAAAAATAATAATTAAAAAAAATTCTTCCAAAACCACATTGAGAAAGACAGAGTAAGACTAAGGAATCAGGAAGCTTGCAATACTGCACTTTCACAATGTCTTTGATAGGTAGAAAGACTTTAAAGAACCAGCATCATCTTTACATCTACTTCTTTCACAGCTCAATGAGTAGTATGAAGTAAAGCAGTAAAGTCAATTAATAGTATGAAATAAAGCAGAAGAACAAGCAGATCAGGACCCTGTAGCTGATGTCATGTCCTGACGCAGTGTTCATCTGCAAAGCACAGTGCTCTGTTTGCATTGTCACTTTACCTGGCTTTCTTTAACAGTAAAAATAAAATGTAAGACAAAGCAACGCAGAAAAGAAAAAGTATTTACAAGCAGAAATAATACAATTAGAGGAACATAAGTTCTTTACTGTAGGAATCAAAATGCTCAGAGTTCAATAGATATACAGATTCGGTGGCAAATGAAGGGTCTAAAGGAAACAGTGGGATTAAAAGCCCCAAAACTCTGACTGCTGCTGAAACAATTTCTTTTTTTAAAAAAATGTGATTAAGATTTAATCTCTCCTTTATTGTGGTAGAAAAACAAAAATGAAAAATAAAGACATTCAGACAGCAGATTAAAAAAAATTGTGAGAACACTGTGTGAAAGCACAATGACAATGTTTAGTCTCTTCTTCAGTAAATTTATAACTGAGCAGTCATTGGCAACAACAAATGTTGTCTATTTCTATGAGAACATACTGTAGTACTGCTCCATTCTGACAAAACCTGTTGAGTAATCAAAGTTTCAGACACTTCATTCACATGGCAGTAGCACTCAGGACAGTAATAAAAGGGGAATCAGGAACAAGAGCCCAAAAAAAAAAAAAAAAAAAGATATAAAATTAGCAGAGAGCTATTGTGAAGGAAAGGAGGACGAACTCGCTACAAAAGGAAACCTGTTGGTATCTTCTGTACCTGATTCAATGATCAGGTGCAATTGATACAGGAGTGTCTTGACATCGAGTCCTGTGTAACTGAACATAGTATGGAACTGTATCATGAATCTGTACTTATTCTATGTTTGCTGATCAAATACTGACATCAATTAACAAAAAACAATAACAACACTGCAACCTTAACAGCTTCCAAGTTAAGCCAATATACTTGCATATTTTTATAGAATCCATACATTATGATATACTACTCATACAAACTTTCATTTCAGGGAAGATCAAAGTCTCCTTTTGCAAATACAGATCCTTTAGATGTTTCTGAAATATAGGATACTTTTATTTAGATATAGACACCCAAGTGTAAAAGTAGATCTGTATCTCAGCTAGAATATATCTTCCCGGATCACATCAGAAAGCCCTGAGAAACACTCCACAAGCTGACGATTGGTTATCTTAATTCAGTAAGCCATGAGTCCCATATGCTGAGCCTTAGGACACTGAAATAGAGCATCTGTTCTACTGCACCACATTGCACATTAAGATGACTGTGAAAACCTGACTTCTTTTAAATGGTTCAAAGCAAGTGGAAAACTTATTTCAGATAAATCAACAGACACAAAGACTCCAAAACCTTTAAGCTGCTTTCCAAATTAAGCTACAATTCAACTTCTTGCTCACTTTTCCCAAAGCCATATGTTGCTTTTCCTTTTTGTTGTTTAATATACTATTTAAACCTCTCATGTTCTCCTAATCCCCATCAATGGTTATCACGGCTGTTCTGGTGATGCTCTGCTTAGCTTGTCCCAACTTGTACTTGTTGTACTCAGATAAAGAAACAAATTCTTTCATGCCTGTTTGTTCTGGATAGTGACCCATACTGTGAGTCTCATTTCAATGCCATGGTTACAAGAACATGAATGAAGGATTCAAATATATGTAATTAACTGACATACGTAATATCACAGTTTGGTTTTTTCCCTTTGTTGATAATAATAAGGGGAAAAAACCCCCACATCTACCATAGACAGTTGTTAAAGCTAACAAAAATAACACTTCATTGGTGTTCTGCTTGACATGTCAAGTTATTTTACATTGATATTTCATGTTTCTTATTTTGAACTATCATTATGCCAAAGACCAAAATTCATGTAATATGTGGAAATAATTTTTAGGTTGTGTGATCACATATGTAGGTGGGCTATGATACTTCCTGCTGTGTCTCACATTTGAGTCATCAGATAACTAGAATCACCTTAAATGTTCGTCAAAACCACATCCTTGGAGATGGAGTGTAACTACTGATGTAAAAGCTGTTCTACTTTAGAGAAAGAGGTAACTGTAGATATTAATGCTTCCAAAAGCCTGAACATTTTCAAAAACTTCAGCTTCACCTCAAATATTCAATTATTCCATCTGATCATCTGCTAATTTTTTATTAGAAATAACATAGCAAATATGGTATCATAGAATCATAGAATGGTTTAGGTTGGAAGAGACCTTAAAGATCCAACCCCCCTGCCATGGTCAGGGACACCTCCCACTAGATCAGGTTGCTGAGAATATAAGTATCTCCCTTTTCTTCTAGCATATGCTTGATCCTGAAAATTCATAATCTGTGTTAAAAAAATAAAGAAAAAAACCCAGAAAATTGTACACCCAAAAAAACCCATCCAGAGCTATCCAATTTTGCTACAAGTCAGGAGATACCATTTAAAATTCTACAGAAAGCTGAATTATCCTCAGTTCTTGATCAAAGAAATGTGCAACAACGGTCCTTACCCACACCCCCAGAAATGCTGTGAAGGGCACAGAATTGATGTAGTGGGAAATGCACAAAACCTTTAAATAATCAGGACTACTGTCCATCATTAGTCTGCACCACTCCTTGATTGGATGCTGTATACAAATGTCTTGATACACGAGTTGAAATTAATAATATTATTTAATCATTCAAAAGATATTTTAGAAAGTTATATTTCTGTGATTAAAAAGTACATTGGTAAACACAAGTGATGAAAATATTCCTTTGAAGTGGAGTATAACTGAGTAAATGCCTCAGATTCTAGTAGGAAACTTTCTGAACCTTTCAGAAAACCAAAAATGGCAGCCACTGTCCTGTGTATGACTCTACTTTGTTTGATACATCTAGTTCTCAAAAAATACCTATGTAAATTATTGCTGTTATAGTAACATATACAAAATCCCTTTAATAAAACAAGTGGACTGAAACACAGTGGGAATATTCCTAGTCTGTTCAGTCCTGATCCTGAAGAGCAAGGAAAAGGGTAGCAGAGATAAGATTACAAGACTAGACCAAGAATTAAGAGGAGAAAGGACCACACATTCATTAGACTGTTCAATCTTCTTAACATGGAAATTACAAACATGTATTGACAATTGTGTATTTCAGAAAGGACTAGAACAGCCAGTTTGATGCAGGACTTTTAAATGCATTTGCTGGGTAGAAAATAATCAAGCACTTGACTTTGTGACATTTGATTTCTAGAGTTCGAGGATTATGAGTGTTATTAACATTAAATTTACAAAGATTATATGGCATTATTTTGAAAAAAAATATTGTCATGGACCTATAAATATGATGTAATGGAGAGGAGAAAAAAGACTTAGAGCATTTCAGGACTACTAGATAAAAAGATTGCTTACTAACAAATAATTACAGAATAATTATGTAATTTTAGTTTGTCTTTCAGGCAAACATTAATCACAAAACATAGGAAAAGAACTGCAAGAAATCATATATTCACAGTCCAACCCCCCTACTCAAGTAAGGTCACCTAGAGTCGGTTGCCCAGAACCATGCCCCATTGCTCTCTGGGCAACTGGCACTGGTGCTCGGTCACCCTCAGAGTAAAAAAATGCTTTCTTGTGTTAAGATGGAATTTCATAACTTTTCATTTGTGCCCATTGCTTCTGGTCCTGTCAGTGGGAACTACTGAGCAAAGCCAAGCTCCCTTGTCTTCATTCCTTCCCATGAGGTATTTATATTATATAAATATATACATATATGTGCATAAATCACATAAAAATGTGATAAGATCTCCCCCTGAGCCTTCTTTTCTCCAGGCTGAACAGTCACAGCTTTCTTAGCCTCCCCATATACAAAAAATTCTCCAGTCCCTTAATAATCTTTATGGCCTTCTGCTGGACTCACTTTAATAAGTCCATGTCACCATGTACTAGTGATCCCAGTAAGTCAAAATAAGCCCAAACAAGTTGCTTTCTAAAAAAAAAAAAAAATAGAAATGACACAAAATCTATTGCAAATGAGAAGAAAAAATATCTACAAGAGGATTTTGCATGTCACAGAAGTTCATTTTTTTATGTTTCTATTTGATTCTCTTTCAGATCAATGAAAGACTTATTAGACACCAAAAGCAGAGAGAAACTTGTTGCAAACATGCAAAAAGAGGACATTCCAGTGAAGAAAAAGAAAACTAAGTAAATCACACAGTTCACGTCTGATTTATTTCCTACAGATGGGAGGCCACCCTGATACAACAGAAAGCAGTGCCTGTAGTTGAGAGTTATCAAAAAGCAAAGTCTAAGGCACCCTCATGAAAAGAGGAAATCAAGAAAGCAATTTACAGCAACAACAATCTGTGGGAATATTCATCAAAGTATGCTGAATGGATATTGTGGAGTCAGTATCAACAAGGAAAAATAAGCTACAAAGCTGTTCCAACCTTACCTGACTACTCATTTTACGTTTTCCTCACATAATTCTAATTTTCCTCATTGTTCTGCTCTGGGTTGCTTCCATGATTGAAATGATCAGACATACAAGTTGAGTTTACCCATATGTGCTCTGGCTCTTTTCTGGGACTACGTTGGATACTCTTCTGCTGATACAGGCACATAAGATGCCTGCAAGCCCAGATCTGCTTTCTTAAACTTGCCAGCAAAACCCCAGGTGCGCCCAGAAGCTGCCTTCTGGATCATGCTGTTCCTCAGTGGTACCTCTGCCTTATTTTGACCTTCACACCCCATCACACTATGCTGAGAGTACTGCCCAGAAGTTTTACACAAATGTTGTCCTTAGGCCACCATTCATTGGAAGCAACCTACTATGAGCTCCACCATTCCTGAAATTATGTTTTTATAAGCAGTATTTATATAGCCTAAAGGTCTCAAACTCTATTTCTTCTGGCTGCATACCTTGGTAAGAAAGTATACAACAGAATGACTGAGATCTCAGCCTCAAACTCTTCTCAATACCACCTCTCTAACACAAACTCTAGAGGCTCAAAGGCACTGCCATGGAGAATCTTACACCTTTTGCAGTATATGAGGCAAAAGCTAAGGAGCACCTCTTCCTACCTGAGACACGTAAAAAGCAAAAACCTAAAGTGACTTTACTATTTTTAATTCATGAATTTATTTTCCTCTCACAATTTATGATAGGCAATGTCATTATTCTCTCTCTGGGGATAGAATTTATGAAGGATAACTATAAAAATTGGTATAAATTAGTCCACTGATTTTTGTGTTGATTCATGCCTATTAAGGACCAACGTCTTAAGTTTGCTTTCGCTCCCCCATCTATGATTATTTTAAATTATACCTTCAGTAACAGCTTTGTCTTCTCATCTTTTTCCTCTTTTTCTGTTATGCATCCACAACAACTCCTTTGCTCCTCTCTGCAAAATACAAAGAGCAAAACTGTGTTCTCAAGCAGCTCATCCGCAAACCACCTCTCTCTGATGTTATGACAATTTTCCATCTCATACGTTTGTCTATTTTCTCACTTGCAGGAATTTTGAATTTCTCAACCAGACACTTTGGCACAATTATTTTTACCTTATTTTATGCATCCTGCTGTGTATGTCTACAGGCTCGCAGTCAAACGTCTGCTTCCTTAGCAGCTGATAATCTTCCAAGCTCTGCGGGACTTGTTTACTAGTCTGTGCCAAGGGGGCACGATGTTCTCTGAGTGGCTCTAGTAGTGAGCTGTTGAATTTTTTACCAAGAGGAAAATCAATGGTAAGCAAGAGCAAGGATTAATTTGGTTTCACTTAATTAATTCAAAAAAGTACATTTTCAAAGGAGGGCTGCATTTACTCAAGTCTGCTATAGTAAAGACATAAATTTCATTATTTTTTAGACTGTTTTTTTAACTAAAGCATAAATGTCTGATCAGAACCTGCTGTAAGGGAACTAGAATTGGATTTTGTTTACTAAAATATCCAGGTTAAAATACTTGCAGATTATGTCAGATGTACAACATCAGTTTATAAAAACCCCATATTGTCTAGGTAAGTGCTTAATCATGCCAAACTTGTAGTTGCTCTTTGTCCAGTACGTGCTGTTGAATCAGACCTTTACTTTTTTTAAGCAACAACCTACCCTATGACATAAATAAGATGAAGCAAATAGGATTTTTCCCCCTGTGCTCTATTGTGCATGGGAGACAGCATGTCCCACTGGACAACAGAACCTAATTTTATTTCACGCAGTTACATGTCCCTTCCTGATTCAGCCTCTGGGTGTGCTGGACAAGTCATTTCACTTCTGCTTTTCCTGTGAAGCAGTAATAATAACACTGACCTTCGCTGCAAATTGCTTTGAGATTTAATGATAGAAACAAAATAGAGAAGACAGGAATTATCGTAATAAGATGATAATCATTTAATTGTTCACACATCGTAAAACTAAAATTAAAAGGTAGCTCAATAACCTTAAAACAGTATGAAAATTCAGCTTCTGAATATTCCTCTGCTGTGCAATTGCTAAACAGAATACTGATGGTTTCCAACATTCATTTTTCAAGAAGAAACTATTACTTGTCACCTAGAGGTATAGCAATTATCAGCAACTTCACTGATAAGCAATAACTTACGATAGATAATTGAATTACTTCTGTGAAAATTGAGCATTTATTTTAATATATATACATATATGAGTATTTTCAGCAGGCTCAGATTTTCCTTTCCTACCAAATGGAATAAGTATTAACTGCTTCTGGAAAACTACCAACTGAATGGATAAGCCCCATGCAAAATTTAACACAACCAAATTTTAGTAAAAGGTAGAGCTTTTTTTGCCCTTTCCCCCTTATGTGGGCAAATAGAGAAATGACCTGCTTCAGCTTTATTACCTGAAAGTTCCCAGTCTTACAAGATTTTTCCAGAGTCTTTCTATCAGAGTCTTGCTAAACATAATCCTAAGAAAATCATTCTGCTTTTGGCATCACTCTTTTAAACAGCTTGCATTAATTGAGATAACAAGATTAAAAATTATGTGTGCTAAATAGCAGGAGTCAGCATGAGATTCTGTACTTCTTGCTAATGTCGTAACAGTTACAGTAGGACATTCATACCACGATACCAGTGTATGTCTTCCCATTTGGTTTCCTCAAAATAAAAATAAATAATCCGGCCCCTCACTCACATCCACCTATTCAGTCTACTGCCTTTGGTGAGTACAATTTCAGCAATAAGGTGTAAATTAGCTATTCTATTGAAATGCATGAATTTTCTGACCGAGAGAAAAATTTTGTGTGTAGTTTTGAGTGCTGTTAATTACCTTACTAGTCCGATGCTGAATTATGATTCAGTGGTCATGATTATAACTGCATCAGATAGAGCTGCATATTTATCTTGACAGTGTTACAGCACACAACAAATAGATACAGCTACCTAGAAAACAAATAGAATGTTTTTTCTTATATTCTAACCAATGTCTTCTATCCCAGTAGGAGTCCAGGAAAATAAGAAAAATATATGTACCAAGTGAAATTATGTGACCGCTTTTCTCCTAGGGCCCTCACAAGAACAAACGGATGGATACCAGGGGGCAAACAGTCAGCCATCATTTGACATGAAAAATAAAATAAATGCACCAGCCTCAATAAGGACAAAAGGAATAAAGGCTTGAGTAATAGGTCAAATTTCATATCATGTCTTGCTGAGGTAACTGTCAAATTTCCTCTGTCATGTGTTATAGACTCACCAGATGAAACGAATTTTTATATAATAGTTGAAAAACTTTGCTAATATTCAACTATGATAACTTTTTCTTCTTTACCTAACATAAAACAAGTATTAGAATGAACACAATAATATAAGAAGCTACAGCACAAGTGATAGATATAGTCATTAGATTTAAAATGGGAAAAGTTATGAAAATAAGCAAAGAGACCAAGGCCAGTATCTTCTGTAGACTGAATATCTGAGATTTGACTGAAATATACAAAGTAAAACAAACATCCATAATAGAACAAAGATGGAATGAGGTAATAGGGGAACATTAATTCAATTTGAAAACATTTATTTTGTTCTTTTCCCTTTGATATATTCAGTAGCTTTTTAAATTGTTATTACTATCATTGGATAGTATTGTAAATGAACTGTATGCTTTGATCTGAATATGTTGCCATTAAGATTTAGCTGCCTAATGAAATAAGAATAAATAATATTATCAATGTCAAAGCATCTCTAGTATGTAATATTGCTATGCTATGATATGTTTTGTAAGCTCTCTGTGTATCTACATAAAGTACTATGCTTACATGAATGCAGATAAACTCATTTAATAAAAAAAACCTACTAATTCTTCTGTAACTTCATAAGTTGGGCCATATGGGAGATATTGAGATGTTTTCCTTTAGGGAACCTATATTTCAGAAGGAAGATAAAAATGCATTTGCGGGCACAT
This sequence comes from Tringa tobata, assembly GCA_033628505.1. Lineage (NCBI taxonomy): Eukaryota > Metazoa > Chordata > Aves > Charadriiformes > Scolopacidae > Tringa > Tringa tobata. Next base: position 4,825,903 of record JAHREE010000245.1, on the reverse strand, counting down.
TCTTATCTAGTATACCAGGCTTTTGAGAGTGATACAGATACTGCTGTACAATCCAGTAATCCCACATTGTAAACGAGCATATATCAAAAAATTATGTAGAAAATTTATATTGAGTAATGCACCTCTAGCTTCCTTGACTCAGACATGAAGTTCCATACAGTCAGAATGGGATGGCATTGCTCACTGCTGGTGACTACAACTCAAAGGAAGTGATAGTTGAATTCATAGTGGGTTCTGATGGGCAGGTCACCTAAGCTGTCCAGAGAGCAATTTCTGGAACACTAAACTACTTTTAGCATGATGCTTTAGATTATGCCAAAAGTCACCTACATGCTTAAATTTGAACCTTTAGGAAGGGCACACACACCCCCTGGAAACAATTATTGTTAGAATGGTTAGTGGTTTAGTATCATTTATCCTTTCTTTGTTCTTCAAGTTCACATTAATTCAGGGAAAATAAAATCTCTAATACCATGTTTAGAAATTGTGAGCAAAACAGTTACCTATGTAGTATTTTCTTAATTAACAGGTTTTCTGTGAAATGTTAGTATATTTTTGCAATTCCAGCACAAATAACTAATTTACAGAAAAAGCACTAGGCCAAATTAAATCTGTGGTGCAATTCTACTGTAAATTGATGGTGTTACTCTCAGGATGCACTTGGCCATTGTTTTGTGCCAAGACAGCACATTCATGTCTCTAAAAAGCTAAATGAGTTTAGGTAAATCCTTTTCATCTCTGAACTGGAACCTTTTCCTACTGTGTTTGAATCAAATGCATTAACGCTCTGAGGCCCACAGAATAAACTGTATGTCTGTATCTGGAAACTTCTGTTACATCCAGTTTAATGGAGTAAAAAATCCTTTGAGGGTGGGGTGCCAACTGCAACTACACTTCACTGCGAAGCAAGGGGTGTAACTTATAAAAAGTTCCCTTTCCAATGTGAAAGAGAGGATTTCACTTTTGTTTCTGCTGCGTTTGTGAATCTCCATGAAATTGCCAACTTTCTCATTTGATTTCAGATCCAAATGATGCCCCACAACCCTGTACAAACCAGTTGAAAGGATGTGAATTATCAACAAATCACATTAGAAATTTCTGTTTCAAGATCAAACAATTCTGTATATTACATGTTATTAAACTCAATTTTCTTCTTTTAACAGAAAAAAAAAGAAACAAAACATACTACCACATTCTGTGTCATCATCTATCCCTGATCTTTATAGTTTTAGGTATAGAAAAAACCCAAACTCAAGAGTGCCAAGTGCTTCCAGTCAGTTGAGAATAGGGACAACTCAGTCAGCATTCCTGGTTTGACTGGCCAAAGGCATGGTCTCAAACTCTGAGCATGAACTGTGTTCCTTACCCAGCTCATAAAACTCTGCAATATGCCCGTTTCAGAACCTGTAATCAGTGCCCAGGCAGCCTGAGACCAAACTTACATCTGCATACTCTTCATCTAAGTACCATGTAGTCTTTTACTAGTTACTCCTTGGCTTCTCTGGATTCCTCATTAAGCCTTCTTTTAGACAAATAGAGTAGAAAAAAGGAAAGTACAAACTCAGCCACGCTAGACCAGGCTTAACCAAGGAATATGTTGCTTCCCTGTCTTTTAAAGGCATTGCAGAACTAGGGTGATAATCTGTTCCTCTGATGAGAAAAGCAGCCCTTTATTTCTGCCATGTAGACAAGCTGAGTATCTACAGCAGTTCAAGCTGCTACTGCAGAGACAATCCACAGTTATGAGGAGCTGGACCGGCAATTCTGAAGCAGTCAGACGATGGTCCTTAACTGCTATACCGTGCTTTCCCAGTCACAAGCCCTCCAGAATTTGTCACAAACCTTCTGTGGAATATATCATAGCAGATTTGCCTGGCCAAGCTTAGACACACACTGAGCATCTAACACAAAATCCAGGTCAGGCTGAAACAGGTGCATCCCATGCATCACAGCCACCTTCCACCCTTCCACCTTCAGTTTAGAAATAAAACTGAGCTGCTGATGGTTAGCAGTCACTGAAGTTACCGTGTGATTTTTATTCATTATTTTTTTCCCTGATTCTGGACAGGTTATTGTATTCTACTTGCCTCATGCTTCTTGTTATCTTTAAATTGGATGTTCTCTCTCATATCCCCTCCTAAACTGATAAATATTTGTAAACAAGTTTCTATTTTACTACTTCTAACTGACCAAAGCAATTCCTGTAATTATTTGACCTTGCAGTTTTTATACTTTTTTATATTCGACCTATGCAGTTTTTTATCCAGTTAGTGCTCATGTTCTTTCCTAGCGTTCACTGTATACACCAATACGTATAAAAGCTCAAATCAACGCATCGTATATCCACACTTCCTATAACTACAGAAACAACTGAATGGTCCAGTTCTTTCTGAAAAATCTACCTCAAGTGAAAATGTACTAAATGAAATTACGAAGCAAAGGATTTAGCATCTGATACCAATAAGATAATGTAATCTTACTTAACTCATAGTGATCGTTGCATTGATGATTTGGGATAAGGGACACAGCATGAGGTACCTTCAAAAAACTGTAAGGATTATAACTGACAATTATCAAAACAATATATGAAACTGGAAATAGCCTCAAGATTATCCTTTGTTTTGTAAATAGGTATGAACTTATTGAAGAAAGGAAAAGCTTGGTTATTTTATCGCATCAGCTTCTTGTCATGAATGATAACTACTGAACATTCTCTCACTATATTTCCCCTTCACTCCCAATCTGTGACCTTTCAGTATGATGGGATTCTGTTTTCAGCAACACACACTGAAACTGTGCAGTGGATGGGTATAAATTCTTTGTGCACCCTCAACTTGGATGCCAAGAGTCAGCCTCCAAAAATTTAACAGAGACACCTGCCCAAGTTCCACAGCCTGCTCTCTCACCCAGTATGTTCTGGGAGCAAAAGTGTTTAATATGTAGTTCAGAAAATCCATGGATAAAATATAATACATCTACTACAGACAGATCTACAAAAACTATTGGATTTTTAGCAGAAATCAAGAAAAACAAGTGATAGAACTAAAATGATAACGTTTGCTTAGCTCTGACTACAGATTTTTATCATGAATGCACCTAAAGTCAACTTTTTAAATGGCTCCCAGTTCCTCAAATGTTTAATTTTAACAGACCTCATTTTCCTTCCACAGCTCAGTCTCCTCAAATCCCCACATTCTGTCCTTCAAAACTGTCTGTCTTTCCAACAGTTAGTCTTCTAAGGAGACATGTATTCAGTCTCATACACCTTTTAACAAGTGGCCTCTGTTCTCAGGGATGAAGACAAGCCACAGTTTTATCATATTGTCTTTATGGGAAACACATTTGAGCTGTCTATGGCTTGTCTCAGAATCAGTCTACAAGCCCATTTCTTTGAGAGACCTAGGAGGATCCACAGTTTCTTTACAACTTTTCCATTCTGGAGGATTCAGCAAGCTTTGATCTCTTACTTCTAGTTCTAAGAATAAAATGTGGTTGAGTAGAAATTTACAATCTACAGGCACTTTCACCAGGTCAGCACCTTCATGATTTAAAACGTTGTATCCAGGAATTCTTTCTTAAATTTCATCAAGAGGGGATTAAAATGATGGAATATCTTTCAGCTTCAACCATATAATCAAAACAAAATTGGTTATCCACTATATCCATTTGCTGACGTTACTAATGGGAATCATTGATCTAGTAAGTGAACTTTAATTACAGCTTTGATTTGACCATATTTTTGTTCTATTTGTAATAGACATAATAGTTAAAACTCAGTAATAAATTATTCATAAGAACAACTTTGATTTCTTTAGAAAGTTGAGCAAGCAATGTAAAAAAAAGTAGTACACAAATGGAAGAGGGAGTGGATCCCAAATCCTCTGCACCATGCTTTGGTTCACTCCAACTAGCTCTTTCCAAGAGAGCTCTTCTATAGAGGGGAGGAGTCCCAAGATATTCAGACATGAACCAGTCTTTTTATTCAGACATGAACCATATTCAGACATGAAACAGGCCTTTATACTGAGGACTGACTCCTGGTCAACTCTTGGCCCACCTTTACTCAGTAGTATGGACACAGCCCAAAGGAAACAAAAACCCTGACAGCTCCAGAAATTTCAGGAAAGCAATTTGCAGACCGCAGGGCTCTGCTTCCAAATTAAACCCAGTCCATTTACAACACTGCATAGAACTACATTAAATTCTTATAGAGTAATATGGCAATTAAAAAGATGTAAATATACTCAGCCCAGCATTTTAATAAGTTGTTTTAAACAGGTTTATGAGTCTTTTTGAGAAGAGAATAAGAACATGGTCTGAATACAGTCCTGCTACTTGCAAGGTTTAAACAGCCACAGCATTTTAAATCTGAAATACTTCCACGTAAAGTGACAATTGAAATTATGAAAAGACATGATGTAAATTCTATGGAATGTTCAGTGCTCAGTAGTAGAAACAATGAACTTTTAAAAATGACATTGAGTTTGAGAATCCATGGCACTACCACTATGCTAAAACCGTAAGTTTTACGTGATGGAGATGGACGTAACTGGATGCCATCACCTTACCCTAACAGTACAGTGTCTGAGTTCAGTAAACAGCAGGTCTCTTCCTGGCCTTTACCTTTCATGTGCTACAATGACAGCTTGGTTGAAGATCCCAGGCTGTCAAGAATAGATAATGTTACTGACAGGAATCAGATTCCTCTAACCCAAATACTGGTGTCCGGTACTGGAACTGAAGAGCCATTCAGCTCCTAGTAGCCTAAGACTTTTGAGCAGCACAAAATCAAAAACAATTTGGAGGTAGAAGCATGGCAAAGAAAGGAAGGAAATTGACCTTTGAAAATTAGTGTTTGTTTTGAATAAATATTGCACTGATGATTTGCATGTGTCTGGCCACAGACCTCACATAACAATAAATTTGGTCTGCACAGGAGTATTCAAGCATATTAATGTTTTTTAAGAGCCCCACTTCAATATAGCATCTATCCTTTCTGACTCACCTGTATCCCCTCTTCAGTTTCAATCTTTACGCTCACATTTAGTTTACCTGTTTGTTTTGTGCTTTACAGTACATACCTGTCCATCCCTGGAAAAATTTTTTCTATACTGCAGCAGGTTCTGCTTCACACAGCAGTCTTTGAGGGTTTGCTTAGCTTTGTTTTTCAACCTTCCATTTATTGTTTCTGATTCTCCTTCTCTTTACCTTATTTTTTTCTTCTCAACCACTCCCAGAGACCATACTTTCTGCTCTATCAGCTGTTCATCTTATCCTCACCTTTATCCTACCCCAATTCTCACCTTTTTGGGGGTGTTCTTTTTTTGGTATTTTGCTCACCTTTCTCACCTGTGGCATCCTTTCTGTTCCTTTGGTAATACCTCTCTACCTTCCTCCCACCTGGTCTCCACTTTACTTTCCAGCCACTAATAGGAATTCCAGTCACTGCTGCCAGATTCATGCCTCTCAGCATCTCTGAGGCTCTACCTAAAAGCTAAAGTACCAGGCACAATATGAAGAGGGAGCCTCATTAAAGACAGTATAATTATGATTGTCTTGGTTTTTCTTAATGCTATCAACATCTAATTGCTGTGATTTGAATACATCCAGCCTATGATAATATAGGAAAGTCCTAGAAAGTTTAGTTGGGACTATTCTGTAGTTTCATTAGATCATTCAGAAGAAGAGGTTTTACCAGATATTTTTACTCATAGAACACCAAACAAATTCAATTATGTAATTCCAAACATTTTAATCTCCATACAGAAAGAGGTATAAACTATATTAACTCAGGGTAGTCTTATATTAGATTAACCATATCCCCAAGGAGGTTTTTCAGTGTTATGACTGCTGTTTATGTGTTACAACTTCCATGTATAGGCAGGACCTCAGGTGATTTAGATAGCCCTTAGGCTTGACCATTACAACTGAATGGAATCATTTAAATGATTTGCTATATTTTCTTAACTCAGCTTAAGGAAGACAGAGCTATGTGTTATATCATTTTCTTTATTGTCAAAAAAAAATGATGAAATTATTTTTCTGTTTGTTTCCAGTAGCTCCCAAAGCAGAGATATAAAGCCTCTTGGGGTCATACAAATTATCAGTAAAGTCATGAACTTGATGGAAATTCTCTTGCAGAAGTGGCTTTTGCAACCACAACTGTTAATACCTGATATAAGCTGGGAAACAACAGCTGTGAGAGAAACCTGGCTTTCAGACTAATAAAGAACTTCACTTGAAAACATAAACTTACAATACAACGATAAATAAAGAATAGTGCATTGCAGATAAAACACAGAGAATTTACATACAAAAGCAGTATAAAATCTGAGTGCCTGGGTAATAAATGGCAAAGAGATGTTTGTACTGAAAACTTCAAATATGAACTTGAACATCACTAAGGAATGGCCGTTTTACTGGAAAGACAGCTAACTTCTGTTTAGAGAGACAGTTTCAAAGATCCAGGAGACTGAATCCAATGGAAACTGGAGCCCATTCCTGAATGTAAGTTTACTGCAAGGAAAATATTTTGAAGCACAGGATTTCCTTACAATCCTGTCTCTAATACAAAATTATTTTCTTGCTCCGCATGAGGTAAGTGAATATTACTATATGATTCTAATCTACATAAGAAAAAAAATACATCTGTTACTAATTTGAAATCATTTCATGTTACAAAACAAAACTATTGGTCTGTTTTGGATCAAGCTGCCTTTCAATCTTTGCTCATGGAAAGCCCTGAATCATTTTTTATTTCTGATTGTCCTTCCTGACAACAGTTTCTAGTTATCCTATTTCCTATCCACACAACTAGAGCCAAACTGGGGCAGTGTTATATGTGACTTTTCTTATGGCTTGCTAAGCTTTTACCAATATTTTTTTAAGCTTTTTAAATATTATTTGGGACTATCAAATGATTTAGGGCTTGATGACAGACCTTAGAAATAAGGTCAAGAGTCCAGAAATAGGGTCACCTGTGAATGTGTTTAAAAATGCTGCTGTGGAGAACAAAGAGGTCTTTACACTGACAGGCAGAAAAAAGAGCAGCCTCAAAGCTGCTTTATCTGCTTGGGTTACTTAACTCAGATACTAATTGAAGCTCCAAAATGAAGGAACTTTCTACCCCTGACTAGATGAATAAAGAGCAAGACAGCTTCACTGGTTCAGGATTTTGGAAGCCACCATAACTTAGCATGAACTCACCACTAGGTAGCAGTTAAACTCACTTAGGCAAGAATAACTTCCACCTTAAAGCCAGGAATTTAACTTTGGCAAGAGTTTATTTTAGAGTCTCAGGTATGTTAGTTCTCTGCTCAAGCGTCGTATGGACTATGTGGTGCAGTATAGGAACTAATAACAGATTATATGGAGATGAATTTCTGGAAGAGCGCAAAGCAAAGAGAATCTTTGTTGAAGCCTCAGAAGACAACAGCAGATATGATTGATCTTTGCAGAGTGCTGCTATATTCAGCTGCTATATAATTTTGAAATCACTGAATCTAAATGAGATGCAGGGACTATGAGGACTGGGCCTGACATCACTTACTGAGGCGATTTTCCTCACAGGCATATCAAAATTGTAGAGTTGTCATATTTGTTGAAACCAAACTATAAGTGGGATTTGTGGGACAAGAGAGGGGAAATGATAATGGAAAGGATAGTTTGCCTGTCATAGACATATGGGGCTAGGTAAAGAATCACTTAACAGCTTCCTGCCAACCTTGTTATGTTCCCTTCTTCGTTTGTGATGAAGTGTCTCTACTCAGTTCGTATCTTATTTCTTTTCCTTCTCTCCTCTCTTCCTCCCCATTACCTCAGTTCTCTCTGCTTCAATTTTCAACTTGCACAATCCAGCAATCCAAGCAGCCAAAGTCAGAATTTCCACACTGGGTCAGACAAAATGTCCATCCACAGCATGTGCTGTCTCTGCCTGTCCCCCAATTGCTAAAACTAACAGAACAGCTTAAGCCCTGAAGTATAATATTGGACATTTTTTCAAAATAAGGGCTATAATACTTACACTGATGGGTACTCCTTCTGCCTACCAATATGTCACTTTCTTTAAAAAAATTGCTAGTGTCTTGATGTGTGATACTGGATTTGAGCCTTACACACACAAAGGAAAAGGGTGGGGAAAGGGGAGAATTTAATAATTCTACACAGAGAATCTCTTGATTTATTTCAATCTTGTTTTACTTTTGTGTTGTTCTGTTTGCCCTATCAGCAGAGTCTGCCAGATTTAAGAAAAATCTATTCACACTTCACTGTCATTTTTCTTTAAATACTATTAAAGCACTGATATTTAGAAATTCCAATTTAGTTAAAGGTGAAGGTTTGGGTTTTTTAAGTATCTGTCTTTAGAAATTAGATGCTTGAGCAGAAACATTAAGGTATCAAAGAGCAGCTGAATGTCAATTTTTGGATTACTGGTCTTCGTCTGAACTTTTGACATCTGGCATTTTACTCGACTCCTGAAAGAACGTGCTTCCTAAGTGATATTACTGTGGAGAACATGACACGAGCTAATTAGCACTAACAGATGAAGTGTTGATTTATAACCAGAAGTGAAACCTGCGATAGGAAGGAAAAGAAAATTATTGGTAAAGGTAAATAAATCCTGGTGATTAGCATTTATAATCTTCATTTTCTTGGTACATACAAAAGGTACAGAAGAAAGTTTGCCTATATGACAGACAGCCTATATGAAAATATCTGCACCCGTATTATGGGGGAGGGAGGTAGCAGATGGAGTAGCCACGTGGCCTCTTCACCTTCTTTGCTGTCAAGTAAGTGCTCTCTGTCACCAATTCCATAGCCCAAATCAAGCAGCTTGTCAGGTACAGGCTACACAAGAGGCCAGAAGAATATATGGGTTCAAAATAACAAGAACTCAGTCAGCCTCTATAATGGAAGAGATTTGACTGTGTTTTCAGTGCACTGGTTGGAATAGCGGCTACAAAAGACGCTATGTAATTACCAGATACGCCCTGTTGAAGGATCTGGATTGATGCCTGAAGAGATGCTAACCATGAATTCCTCACGGGGTTGCCTTCTAGACTCACAAAAAGTAAAAAGCCTTGAATTGCTGTAGCCCGATCCTGACACTAGACATCTAGATTTTGAAGAACAAATGACTGGGGAAATAAATCCTATTCTTAATCTAAATTAGCCATCTACACTCCTCTGTAGTCAATGAAGAGAGATGGGCACTGAAAAAGGTAATTCATCTCATCCATCTTAAAATGGAATGAATAGCTCTCTGGAGATAGCTATTTCTCTCCACTGACTAGAGAGTGAGCCTGGATGACTACCTTAGATTAGAGCTGTATCTTTTTTGATGGCTGAAATAAAATAAGATGAATCTAGGCAAAAGTGACTAGAACTTCTAGAAAGCCATTTATTTTTCTTTCATCTCAGGTTACCTGCAATCACTGGGAACAGTACAGATGAGTACATTTTCTCTGCTCATTAATTTTAATTCAATAACATTCCTTACTTAGCCTAATATAAATTTCTTCAAAGATGCCATATTCTGTTCAAGTCTAATAAATTTCTGCTAACCCTTCAACTCTGTTTAATTTTTGAAATAGATTATTTTAACCCTACATCATAAATTATGCAGTATTTCAGTTTATTTAAAAAGTCTGAACAGTGGTCCGTGAGATGTAAAATCTCTGTTCATTTATTCTTTGTCACTTTTCCATTTTATCTTTTTACTGTTAATGGCTATTTAAAAGACAAATCTATAGGCACTGTCATATTGGAGATCTAGCATTAAGTAATTAGTAAGAAAATGTTATTTTAGATCATCAGAAAGACTTTACAGCTTGTTTTTCTTTGCTGGAATAACTTTCGGGCCTAGTTTAGTAAACACCCTACCTAGGCCTGCGCTTCTTTCTTTGACACATGAAGATGTAAAAACCTCCCCTCTAACTTGCACAGGGTAATTTTGGATGAAGGGCACATGGATAGGAATCACTCCATGTTCATTCTGCTTAATTATCTCTCTTTTCCTTTTCTTAGCAAATGCAAAGGAGAGGCGAAGACTGAGTTGAACCTTGGATGTGCCTTTCGCAGATCACTCTGCTCAACCGAACCGATGCCGGTCAGCAGCCCATGGAGCTGGGCAGGATTCGGATGGACAGTATTTCAGGAGAATGCTTGTGTAGAAAACCACACAGAACAGGCAATGGATGGGGAAACTTGACTTGGCTGGGTCAGTAATTAAAGAGAAGCAATGTATACTAGTTATTATTTGCTAGCAACGAATGTTAAAAAAATAAAAAATACAATAAAGCGCCAAGTTTTGCTACTTCTGATATTGTTGACTGAATGATACTAAACACTATCCTAAATAATAGTACTGATTGGACTATGGGTACCTTTCTGATGACCAAAACTCAAGAATATTTTGCAGACTTGCTTATTCCTTCTACGCTTCTACATGGACAAGGAATTAGACAAGGAAAAGTAAATGAGAAGCACTGTGAATGGGAAAGGCAAAAGACAGATAAGAGAAGAAAGAATTTGACACTTTAAAACAAAATTCAATACATTATAATGAGTTTATTAATATATTCAAGCATAAACCTATTAATAATTTGATTATCAGCGGAACTTCTATTCTGCAAATACGGATCATTACTTCAGTTAAGATTTGAAAGATATTTAGTTGATTTTAAATGACTGTATTTTTTCTTTTTACTGAGAATTTGCTGAAGATAGCAGTAAGAAGTGTTCTTTGGAGTAAGACCCTTGCCTTTCACTGCGTGCAGGGTTCTGCTGGAAGCTCTCAGAAGGGTCATCATGTTCCTGCTAGCTAGCTCACGTGGTTGGGGACATAGCTAGCATGCGTATGAACGGAGATGAACAGAGAGCTGCAAAGCCTTTCTCACCACACTTAGTTTTTCTAGCTGAACCCTCCAAACGAGGTCAGGCCCCAGGTGCTTTCACAGGGAGCTGTCAGATACACGTGAGGTGCGTGAGACTGCAGAGAAGACCTTTAACTTCCAGTGGGCCACTTGAGCAGTTAAAACACGTTAATACGGGTGTCTTGAGTGGTTAACATCTCTCCCAGAATGCTGGAAAATGCTGCACTAACAGTCTCACTAGCTCAAACGTTTGCCCTTTTTTTTTTTTTCTCATAGAAACAGAGCAATTGCCTGCAACTTTTATAGTTCCATGGCTGGTTCTACAGTAGTCTTTATCTAGAAATCACCCCTCCCAGGGCTCAGCTGACATCAGTGATGAGGCAGGTGCACTACATGAGCAAATATGCTTTGGCAAGATAAAGTGTAATTTCAGCTAAAGTTGTGATTCTGCAACAAAATCAGCAATGTTAATTCCAGTTTCAGAGGGGGAAAATCAACAAGGTTTGTCAAAGCGATGATAATTTTCAGTCCTCTTAAAGAGTGTTGCAGATGAAAAAAATATCTTACTTCAGTCTGTACTCTGGTTTTATTTAACCAGTGGAATGCCTGCCTTCCTCATAAAGGATTTTAGGATTGAAAAGGCCTTAGCACCCTGACCTGTAAACATTGAAACATTGCTCTATTGTATTATTATTATTTAGAATTTAATTCTAATAGCATTAGAGCTGCTGAAGAGTTGGCTTCGTGATCTAGTTTGCTGGGTTCTCAACAGAAGAAAAAGGGTAATTCTGTAATTCTAAATTTTTTATGGATAACTCCTAACACAGAATGCTTTTATCACAAGGGAGACTTGGAAATGATAACTATGCAACCTAGTGAATATGTCTTCATTTAGCCCTGACTTCAGAATGGAAGAGTTTTAATTGTACCTTCCGTCCTACTTGTCAACAATTGGCACAAATTTCACAGATTTCTATTAGCACTAATTAGAATTCATGTGCTTTGTAGTACGTGACAATTTTGTCACCTCTTTAAATTTTCCAGAGTTTTGCAGAGTTCTCAGAATGGAAAATTTGAAACTATGTGACCTCAAAAGTTCAACAATTACTTGATGCCAGCAAACGTCTATTCTAAATGGCATCTGTTTCCCTTTGAGATTAAAATTGAAGTATCACTTCCAAGAATACTTGTTTATTTACATTTCCCATTCCATCCTTGCATAAAAGTCTAAAGAAAACCTATTATAACATAGAAGTAAATCAGATGAAGTTTAGATGTGCCTGTACTTTCATAATTATATAATTAAGTCTGAAAATTTTTGCATGGTTCCCGTTGCTGTATTAACTCAACTTTATGTCACTAGAAATTGATTAAATTAGATTAAATCGATAGTCTGCTTTTCATTTTGACATATTATACAGACAAAACACAAACCAATGAGCTTACGGTATTCCATTAAAAAGGTAGTTCTCTTCTGCTGGGTCTGCAATAGCACTTGTCTCGAAGGTAAGTCTTTCAAATACGCTCAAATCCCCCACCAGTGGAAATGAAGAGTAGAGCGCTCTTGCATGGCTAAAAGGCAATTCTAAGTATTTTAAAAATGGAAGATATGAATGAATGAATATTCAGTTGGGACAACATTTAAATACCCAAGTGCTCCTGACGTGCATTAAAAACATGGCTCTTCACAGTTCATTACTTGATTCAACTAAATTATCTATAAAATGTTTTAATTAATTTCCAAAGACGTTGCCAATGCTGTTCCTTATTCCCTGTGCAAATACTCATCTGTCCTGATTGTTCTTAAATCTCTGAATAAATAGGGATACCTTTAATCCTGCATGAATAGCTGAATTTCAGATTCTCTTTTCTGAAGAATGACTCAACACAATGAAATCCCACTAATAATTAAAATTAACATATGATTAAAACTAGGAAGAAATTAATTCACATTTTAGAAAGTAATGATGTTCCCTCCATAGACATACTTGTCCCAGGATCTATCCCTATAGTTGTTCCAGAAGCTTCTTGGATAGAATTAAACAGTGCCAAGAAATGTAGAAATGTGATTCTCCCATTTGTAAATAATGAATGTGATGTCGTAATTATTTGTAGTGCCATGATGAATCAGCAATGCGATATGGGTGAGTAATGGAGAAGGAAGAGGAGGAAATGAGAGATTTAGAGATGCTAGACAGTGACTAAACCCAGAATATCAAAAGTATCAGTTGACAGAGCTCAATTTTCTAGTGCCCCTTTCTTGTCAGAAAACCATCCTTAGAAGCAAACTGATGTGATAGCATCAGACTTTATAATTCAGTTTTTCTCATTATCACTTTCAGTTTTCCAGTATGCAAAATTGCAACCTCTTCAAAAGAAAATTTTATTTTCTAAGACTTCCTTTAGACATTCTAAACCAGTTGTGGGGTAGATATAGCATGTCTATATGACTATAATATTGTTAAAGACTTACTGTGTAACTCCAGGATACATCACTTTAGCCTTTAGCACATATTATAAGCACAGTTACGTATGTTCATACATGTCCATAATGTCACAGACTCCCACAAACTGCAAGCAGGAAGAAGTGCTCCCTCTTCCCCTGACCTCCCACCTCTGATTGTCTTGTCAAACAGGCTGATGTTAATTCACTGTTAATTAGGGCCCATTATTGATAAACAGTTCTTACTAAATATGTCTCCTACTTACCATCTTGCAGTCTTACCACAAGCTGTATTGGGAACATGCTGTCATGTATTTGGAGAGGATCCGTACTTTTGTTTTGAAAAATGAGCATACGTTGCTTGATGGTCAAATTAAAATATGAGTCAGTCTCCTATTGAGCATTTGAAGCTAGGATAGAATAATTTAGGAACTATGTGGCCATACATGGCATTGAGCATTGGATTGCTGCAAACCTTGTCCAAAAATTGTCAGGAAATTTTGTTAGGGGATTCTTGGAATAATTCCTTCCTGATCAATCTCCAAGGGTGAGGCATTTTAGAAAGTGATACTAACTAACTGGTGTTTTACATAGGTACCCATCAGGACTTTGCAGTGTTTACCAACAGTGAATTTGAGGCATGGAATTTTCAGGAAGAGAGTTGAAACTCTGCCCAACCTTCCCCCCACCACTCCCCACACCCCATCCTGTGCCATAAGATAACTTGATCTTGGGACTATGCAGCAAGTGTTATCACTCTAACATAGGTCTAGCTTGTACCTACACCTGAATCCTGACCATTTTATTTCTATCAGTCATTAAAACTGGTGTCTCCAGTATTTTTATAGTGTTTACTGTGCCAGTGTTGGTTTTCCAGTAACACGTACTTTCTGATGGAAATAATTTAAGCTTTAAGCTTTTTGCCAGTCTGTTATTTAACACATGAAAGCACTGCTAATCATCAATTCTCTTAAGATAGATTTTAAAATAGAAAATAACCAATACCATTGCTATTATTTCCTCATAAATAGTGGGAAATTTACATCACTTACTTCCTTTACAAGTCTAGTCCATCAATTTTGGCAAATATCACTGAAAATGATGTGGCAGGATCAAAGTGTCCTGCACAGGTGGAGTCAGGAATATGCATTCTGAGAATTCAGTCTTCTAACACTGAAGTCAGTGATGACGTAACATATACAAATTCTGATAAACTGGAATCAACTCTCATTAATATAAGGTGCGATTTCTGGAGAAAGTTGGTGTTAGGAAGGAATGTTCTCAAGAGAACATTGTGTCACTAGGGTTTAAAAAGCATAAAACCACTTTTCTTCCCAAATATGAAAGCCAAAATGAAAAAAAAAACAACCTTTAGGAATTTTATGACTACTCAGAACAAGAGAAGGTTTTTTCCTTCTGGATTTACAGTTTCCAGATGTTTCAAGATTATAACACCAGACTAAATTCTGATTTGACATCAAAAGGAGAAAAGAGTAAGAGTAACAAGTTTCAAAAGGAAGAAAGGGACAAAACATGTTTGTTGGAAACATCTTCATACGTTTTTCGAAGAAATTATTCCTTCTAAATGTCACACAGGTCTCCCTGCAAAACTGACTTCTCCCAAAGCACTGATACTTCACACTCACAGACTAGACCTTGAGCAAATCACTCAGCTATTTTATGTCTCCATTTACCCAGCTGTAGGGCTTAGGAAGATAGGAGGCTTTCCAACTTCACATCCTTTCTGTTACAGACTATGTCATTGCCTAATTTGATTTTTCACAATTTTCACAAGGTTACATGGTTACATAGAATCATAGAATGGTTTGGGTTGGAAGGGACCTTAAAGATCATCCAGTTCCAACCCCCCTGCCATGGGCAGGGACACCTCCCACCAGACCAGGTTGCTCAAAGCCCCATCCAGCCTGGCCTTGAACACCTCCAGGGATGGGGCATCCACAGCTTCTCTGGGCAACCTGTTCCAGTGCCTCACCACCCTCACAGGGAAGAATTTCTTTCTGGTATCTAATCTAAATCTCCCCTCTTCCAATTTAAAACTGTTGCCCCTTGTCCTTTCGCTACACTTCCTGACAAAGAGTCCCTCTCCGGCTCTCCTCTAGGCTCCCTTCAGATATTGAAAGGCCGGTATAAGATCTCCCTGGAGCCTTTACAAAAAGCCTTTCGATCCTTTACAAAGCGATATCTGGACAGCAAGTAGAAAAGCTGCTTTATTTTCTTTGGCCCAGCATGTACACTCTGAGTTGAGGAAACCTGGAAAATGGGGAAGGTTACTCCTTTCTTGAGGGCAGCTGAGGTGAAGTCAGTAGGAAGAAAACGATACTCAGCACTCTGGTGGTATCAGATCCAAGAGTGCTTTCTTGAAAGAAAAGCACCCTAATCAATTCATCAATATCTAACCAAGCTGGGCATGTGTTAACAGGTTTTCTTAAAAAAATAGATTCTGATAAATAAACAAATTTTGGATCACTTAATCCAGTATTAACCTTTTCTTACTTGAATAACTTGTTTGGATTCTGACAATAACAACTGCATTTGGGTTTTTGGTATAATCTTGGTTTTTCACTAAGCCTTTCAAGGATAAAGAAATAGAGCTGGGTTTGTGTCTTACAGCTATAAGGCACTTCTAGTCAGCACTCTGCCACAAGCTCTCAAGCCTTGTGTTTTTGTTGTCTTAGCAAGTTTTGAAATCTTAATTTTTTCCGTCTGTGCCCTGGTTTGCTTCTGCCTCTCTCTGAACACCTCACTGGCACAAATAGACCAAATAAAAAAGATTCCATCTAAATAGCTCCAACCTTTAAGTGATTATACATATGCCTTTTTTTCTGTTTGGAAAGTTTTCTCTCATAAGTTTCTGTGGTCATAAGTTCAGGGCAGGGCTATATACACAATCAGCTAGGCTTTTCTAAGCTTCATTATCTTTATATTAATAAGTATTGAATTTATTTCCTGTTCTTTAAAATAAGCTATTCTTTTATTCACTTTGAGTTTCCCATTAAGATACTGGATTTTTAAACACCTTTTTTACCTCAGTATCTTTACTGTCTTGGTAAAACTTATACATTTCAAAATTACCTTACTATTTATCAGAGGGCTTTGTTGGCATTGAAAGATAGTTATTGCAGTGCCAACAAAGCCCTCATCTTCCTCTGTGACAAAAAAAAAAAATCTTTCCTTCCTCTTATGCTAGGTGGTCCTTAGGGAAGCTTAGAGAGTTAAAAAAAAAAAAAAAAAGGTAAAGGCTGCTGACCTCTCTCCTATAAAATGCAATACGTGGCTTTGCTTCTGTCTTAGTGGACAGATTTGGGTCTCCAACCTCTACATGTCCTCAGCTCCTGGGTACTTCATAGAACTACCATTTTTAGTCCCCTCTTAAGCAGCCAGCTGATTCTTGTGAAATACGATTTTCTTCCTGTCTTAAAAGAAGACAGCTTCTCCCTCCAGCTGCTCTCTCCTTTGAAAGTGTTATACAAATTCTTTTCATTGTTTTATATCGCCTTCTAACTTTAGTCAAATGTATATACTCATATACACTTCTTAATGTGACAATTTTGTTTAGTTTAAATAACCCTTCCCTGTTATTTTCCCTCCTAGTACAGAGAATCTCCTCCCTCCTCTGTATAACAGACCTTGTTATACAAGCTGTTCCTGTTTATTTTCATCAAATATGTGTCTTCTTACCCTTCTCCTTACATGCTGTGTTTCAATTTCTTATTTCCAGTTAAGATGCTAGGATAAGACACTTGCTCCCCACCAATCTACAACAATATTCACTTAAGGATCGGTGTTGGGAAACTATTTCATAAGTAGAAGTTGAACACTGTAATTCTCTTCTTCTTTTTAATTTCTGAGGAAAACCAGACTTGAGGTCACTCAAAGAGCAAGTAGATAATAATGGCAACATAAACACACCCACATCCACCTTACGCGAAATTTTAGCAAAGAACTATCAATGATGGGGAAAAGTTATGAAATGTTAAACCCTGTGGACATTCTGATAAAAAAATCCACAAACTGAGGGTTCTCTAGAATGATAGTTATTATCCTCTGTTTTCTGATTATTTTTAAATCTTCTAGACATAAACATGTAATCTGTTGAAAAGAAACTTTCCGGATTTTTCTTCCAAATAATGAAAACAAATAGACATCTCCTAACAGACCTTTTTGTGCCCAATTTCACACCTCTCTTCTGTTCCACAAGCAACAAGTTATCTACTTCACATTAGCAGTTACTTAACAGGTACATAACTTTTCTGCTGCATTAGCAGCTATCAGTTCTTCGATAAGTTCTTTTTGCCCACAGTCTGGAGGACAAAATAATATTCCTAAAACTTTTCAGCCATGGTACAGCATTGCAATTGAAAGCCAATGAAATTTCATGTGAGCACAAAGATGTGTCTGTGTTAGAGTGATCTGAGACCAAGACCACAAACTGCAGGACTGAACCTATTACAAAATGTCGTTCAGAAGAAATTAATTTTCCCTGTGATGTTCACAAAGACTGAATCTGCAAACAAACCTTGCTCAGCATGAGCCCCATGCCCGTACAACTAATAAGAATGTTAAAGTTGCACACTTTTGTTTCCATATATTCCTCCTATATCCTTTTCTCTTTTGTGGTGAAGGTTACCATGATTTTTTTAAAATTTAGCTGTTTCAATCTATGGCTCTAGAATTTGTTTTCTATCCATCTTCAATTGGTTCTACCCCTAAAGTCAGTTTCCCAAGAAGATATAATTCCAGGGAGAATTTAGTACAGAAGCCTCAGCCACAGGAATACAAGACTATTTTCTTGTGGCTGGCTCAACAGAATCTCATTATTTTCTGACAACTCCCTATGTACACTTGTTCTGAAAACAATGTGAAATAGGTTGCATTTAAATATGTAGCAGTGGCTGTAAATGTAAGTTATCCAATTCCAACCAAACCCCATTGACTCTTGGAGCGCTTTGTCCATTTACCTGCATTTTGAAATCTCTGTGAGCTTTACTCCAAAATATGAGAAGACAATTCTTTATGAATATTGTACTAGTCATGATCTCAAGTAAGAGGAAAGCAGGATTAAAAAAAAAAAGAAAAAAAGAAAAAAGAAAAAAAAAAGAAATAAAGAAAGAAAAAGAAAAAAGAAAAAAAAAAAGAAAAAAAAAAGAAACAAAGCACATCCTTCTACCTCAAAGCCCATGTCTGCTTTTCTAGAATAGGTCTTTTCTCAATAACAGTAGTTCAGCGTTACAGCTGTCCTCAGCCTGATTGAAAGCAAAAGCAACAAAATGTCAAGGCTAATTGTAGTAGAAGTAAAACTAAATAATTTAAAATTTCTTATCTTTTCACTGCTAGTTTTCCAATTTCCAGCTCAGCCTAGATCTGTTCTTCATCCTCTTTTTCCCTCAGCAGACCTTTATTCCTGCTTATCCCTGCCCTTTCATTTAAAAAACACCAACAGAAAATGCACACTAACCTCAGCTCCTCTGCTCCAGCACTAAACTGAAGCCCCCACACCACTCCTCACTTTCTTGACAGCTCTGAAGCCCGGTACGGGAACATGCAGGATGTGTCTGTACATCTGTAGGTTCAGAGAAAATAGTTCACTGAGGGTTTTTAAACAGATTTTTAATTCATGCCTCTCCAAGTTAGTACACCATCGCTTTAACAATCAGCAGCCTGATTCTCTGCTCAACACATCTGCATACAGCACTTTTCTACCTTTTTGCTTAGCTGGAAATGATTGAAGAGATATGAAGGACTAGAAAAACAAGATATTTCTTCACCTATCTAGACTAACAAAACCTTAAAGATGAAGCTGTGGATGCCCCATCCCTGGAAATGTTTAAGGCCAGGCTGGATGGGGCTTTGAGCAACCTGGTCTAGTGAGAAGTGCCTCTGCCCATGGCAGAGACATGGGGGGTTGGAACTCCATGATCTTTAAGGTCCCTTCCAACCCAAACCATTCTATGATTCTATAATTATTTCCTCTGTGAGTTTATTTTCCAGAGTCCCCTGCAATTGGGCAAATTAATCTTTTAATATTTTATTTTTTCTTTAGATTCTCTCTACTGCTAGCCTTATGATTGTAAATATGTCTGCCACTAAAATTGTATTACATTGTCTTTAAAATAAAAAAAAAATAATTTAAAAACCTTCTTTATTGATTTTGGGGTGCATTTCCCTTTTAAAGGAAAGCTGAATCTTGCAAAACCACATGACTTTTGGGCTATGGCCTGTTAGAGAAAAATAACATATATTTCAAGACTCACCCATGAGAATTGGCAGCAGTGAGTGCAATGGTGCTCTTTCAATCATCATAACAGAATGTTTGGAATTAAATATAGAAAATCAGAATAAAATGTGACAAATATTTAACAGTCTCAATTGTATAAAAGTCTGTTTATATGCAGTTTACAAGCCAAATCTAAGTAGGGGTAGACCCTGTAAACCAGAACAAGGAAGAAATTTGTAGACAAATATTAATAATATTTGTTTAAAGCAAAAGCTTGTCTGAATCTCATAAAAGTAATTCTGTTGGAGACAAAATAAACATTTATTTTATTTTCCTTATTTTCCTCATGTCATATATCTCTAGTGATTCTTTAGTAGGCTGTAGAAATGGATTTTTAAAGACAGCAGCATTAACATGTAAAAATGAATGAGAAATGTGAAGCTTTGCTGTGCTTCTTTTCATAGTATAAAACATAGTCACATCATAAAATAGTAATCATAAGCCATAACTTGTAAGAATTGAGAGTCACACTCTATTTGTCTATAAGACTATGATGGTTTTCTTACAGTAACACTTAAAGCACTTGCCCTTTTCTATCACTATTTCATTCCATGCTCTTTTGGGAATCATTCTGTGGGCTATTTGAAGTAACCATCTGCATTTACACTATATATGTAGTGGTAAAGTACACTACTGCTCTTTGGTGTGTGTTCCTGACACACATACACACACTGCCCAATTAGTTGACACAATCATTCAAGTCAAAGCATCAGACATCAAAGTCCTAAAAAAAATTTCAATGAATTTGTACCCTCAGCAGCCTTGTGAGGTTCAGAAATTGTTAGCTATTTGGGAAGGGCTGCCTTTTGAGGGAGGACACTGTTGAATTATGCCCAGTCAGCAGGATGGACCATGTATAGACTGAGAAGCACAGGCCAAGAGGAAAACTGCTGTAGTAACTGCACAGAGGCAGAGTCATAATTAATCAGCAGTGATAAGTAGTCCTTCAGTGTCTGGAAGGACTAAACTTGTGAAAAAATCTCAAGATCAAAATAAAAAGCTAAAACCACGTGTATTAAATCAGCATAAGTAGACACTGACACACTCATTATTCTGGTTTATACTGAAGAACTCATTCTTCTTTGGTTTGCTAAATGCTTTTGATCTCAATTAGTAGGATGGTAGGCACTTTTAGCGTTCGTATTACCATGTTAGAAAAATGACTTTTCCTGTAGTGTACAGGAGGGAATTATATACTGAAGATTAACATAATTTACAGACATGTTTTCATATATTAAGTATATAATGCAAATGCAAAGCAATAATAAAAATATAAAGCTAACCTGTAGTCTTGCTTGCAAAATAGTGAGTAAATTATATATATAGCTAGACCCCTAGAGTGGAATTTCCTCTTTATTTTAAAAGAAGAACATTACAGAAAAGTTAACTTGGAAATGATTGTATGTAACAACACTAAGAGACTCTGCCAACAGTGACAGACTAATTATAGGCTCTGTCAACAAACAATTATGGGCTAGCACCCAGTGTTAGTAAGACTTCTGCTAGCAATGCGATACCTATTCCGTTGTCCACAGATGAAGGATGTGAAAATGCAAAGGTAGTTCAAAGGAGGGCCAAAATAATGAACTAGGGGATGGGAAAAAATAAGCCCCATGATATCAGACTTAAAGAGCTCAACTTATTTTTTAAGTGCTTGATCATGAATACATGAAATAGCTTCTTGATAGTGGGAGGCCTTTGAACCTTGCTGACAATGACATAACAAGATCCAATGACTAGAAATGGAAATTAGACAACTCAACTTCAAAGTAGCTGAAATTTCACAAAAGATGGAATTTCAGAGAAATGACAGTGATTAAATACTTCAACAACTTAGCTTTACTAACACCTTGAGCCTGTAAAGTGAGATTAGATATATTTCTCCAAAACAGAATTGATTTCTCTTTTGGAAGAAATTCCTTGGCTTGTGATCATAGTATGAAAGCAAGAGTAAGGCTGGAGAATCTTTCTGGGTTTGAACTCTTTGGATTGGATTAATATCAGTCGTGTGTTTTATTTCTGAGCCCCAGGGAGACCAAGACTTGCATACACATACCCCACATGCTCTGTAGTTATGCATTAAAATAAGGATTACAAATTTCATGCTTTGGGATTTGTCAAAATGCTGTAAAGAATTGAAAATAACAGTTTTTACTCAACACCTTATTTGGTGCCAAAGGGGCAACAGTTTTTACCTCCCTCAGAAGCAGCAGAGCTTAGCTATGGGGAAGGGTAAGACATGGAGAAGCATGAACCTCTGAGTCTCCTAACTAGTATACTTTATAAACAAATAAAAATAATTTAATTTGTTGTAGGGAAATAAATTCTCTCTCCAGTGAGAATGGCAGAAACCTTCATTTCTCACAATTTCTGACTTAAAAAGAGTAACTCTACTCTCTCTGTGTCCTTGTAACTTCAGAAAACTCACTTCATTGTTTCACATGGTAAACGTTTATTTTCTGACTACTGAAAAACTTGGTCTTGCCTGATGATCCGTAATACAAACAAGAAAAACAAAGACGTTCTCATGGACTATTAGTCTTTGACTAATTAATTAATTTAAATTAAATTAATTAAAGTCATTTTAAAAAAAGTTAAACTTGCATTTATCATCTGGCCAGTGTAAGCAAAAGGTGAGATTTATATATATATACACATATAGTTATATAATATCTACAGACATATATATGTATGCAAGTAAGATTAATGTGCCTAAATAGAGCAATTTTATGAACATAGCCTTCCTTTTCCTTGTGCTATTAAAATATTATCAGAATTTATTTATGCGCTATTACTAATCCATTTCTTATCATTTTTTTGTTCCTTTTGCGATTAGAAACTCAGAATTCAAACCAAGAAAAACATGTTAGTCATTTCCTGCCTTGGCCCAAATAACTCAGTAATTTCTAAGATGGATACTAAGGATGGTTGTAATATTTTCCCATGTAAAAACACCTTTGAATATATTTTAACTGCGCGAAAATTATTTTCAACATTTTATGTATAAATCTAGTATTTCAGCAGCCAGACAAAGACAGTCTGGGATAGAGAAATGACATTTATGTTACAGATTTTTTTTTTCTACTGTGAAAAAATACTTATATTTCAAAATTTTGTGCAAACTAAATAGTCCCACAAATCTGTGGTTGCTTAGATAAACTGAGATGCAAGTTTCCTGAGTGCCATCTTCTAGTCAACTTCTAGTCAATCTTGTCAACTGTGACTCTGAGAACTCGCTTCCTTCCAGACTACTCTAGAGTCCTCCAATGTCCCAAGTCCCAACTTCACAGTAAAGAATCTAGAAACAGGGAGATATGACTTACACTGAGTTTCTGAGCAGTCCCAGCTCCCTTAAAAAAGCAAAAAACAAAATAAAATGTGACTACATTTGTTAGCTGAAGTCAAAGAGAGCTGTGCTTTGGGTAAATAGAGTGCTAATAGAAAAATAAACACTCTGAAAAATTATGTTTTTGTCACTTTAGAGTGGACTCCCAAAATTAATGCAAGCTTTTTTACCTGAATCTCTCAGTTCCTCATCAGTAAAATTTGGATAATGTCACACCATCACCTCCCAAAGGTGCTCTGAAATTTATTAGTTAATGTTTATGAAGCGCTCAGATAGCACAGTGATGATGCCATAGGAAAGTCTGTGAGGACACTCAAGAAAATAATTACTCTGTCTTCAAAGCAGGTTTCCAACAACATGGAGTAAAAACGTGAGGCATGAACTGAACAGTGAAGAAAGAATAAACTGCTTCTGAGCAAATCACACGCACTGAATGTGTTTAGGCCTTGCATCCTAATGTTGGTGTTTTTTCATGTAAATAAGAAATTAAACTGGGAAAATGGGAATCTGAATAAGTTTGCCCACACAGAAATTATGCCATTTCTTAAATTCTGAGTGCTGAGTGTGCAAACTCGACAAAGCTCTTCTAATGCTGAATCTTTGTATAATCTCTCAGAGATTAAAACACATCATTAGATGTGTTTCGCCATATGTATGTAATGTATTTAGTGTATCACACATCCAGTGATATCTTTTAATCTCTATATTTACCCAAATGAGAATCTAGCTGCTAAACTCTAGAGTGAACATTTGTTCAGCAAGTAGTTTTACTAAGTAAAAGCTTAGTTCTAGCAACCTGTTCCAGGAAATATGACCAACCACAAAATGTTTAAGGTGAAAGAAAAGTACCTACAAAAGCCATGAGCATATGCAGAGGTCTTTAAGTGTTTTAACCACAGTGTGATTTTTTTACTGACTTCCCTCTTTCGGACTCGTGAGGTGATCGTCCCCCTGTTCTCTGCACTGGTGAGGCCCCACCTCGAGTACTGTGTCCAGTTTTGGGTCCCTTACCACAAAAAAGACGTTGAGTCTCCCTCCATTGATCGTGGAGTGAGCAGTCTCCTACTTCAGTCATCAGGCTTGGCACCCAAAGCTTGGACTGTACAAATGAAAAAAGGTTAAACAGTTATCAGCTGAAACACAAGCTAAACATGTCATTGTGCACCAAAATTTCAGCTTTTTCACTTCTGAAGAACTAAACTACTTTTCTTTCTTCTTGACCTGAATTGATGCAAGTTCTTTTTCCTGTTTATTTTAATTTATCTTTCAGTCCACCAAAGCAAAACCTGTTGTTTTTCCAGCTCTGTTGACATAATTTCCCTAATAACTATACATGAAACTACAGCAGCAGTAGTAAACTGCATCCTCGCTTTACCTGTAATTAAGCAAAGGCTCCCATAAGGCTTTCCTGGCACTATGATCTTTTAATTTACCTTGGAAGAAGAATACATTTAGATTAAAAAGACATGTTCTGACTTCATTTATATTGGCAGAGCTGATCTGCAGACTTTGTGACCTTGGTAACACATAGACATTTTAATATGGAGGTGGTCTCCAATCAAAAAATAGCAGAGGCACACTGTATACAGAGCTCCCCAACCAGCTATGGCAGCCTTATTTACATTAGCACAACATACAGGATGATTTCCTAGTCTGGAGTTTGGCCTTGTTTGGCCCTGAGCAATGTTTAAGAATTAAAACCAAGAAGTCAGCAAAATCCATTGTAAACAGAGGGAAATACTTTGCTATTCGAAACAGTATTACAAGCAACAGAATGACATAAAAATCGACACAGGACTGAAAAATAACCTTCTATAAAGGTTTAAATATAATTCTGTAATGCTACAGGCAGCTTATTATTGCTTCAGGGAAACAATGCACAATATACCTGTTCCATCTAGACTAGAAATTCTATTATTATGAATAGAATTTATCCATAAAGCTATCCATCATCAAAAACATAAACTGAAAGAGGAAAGGGATGGAAAAATAGAATATTGTGGGGGGTTTTCATTGACTAAAACACAAAGACAATGTCTATCCATGTCACCTGTATGACACAAACAACGTATAAATAATAGGTCTTGCCCCTATTGGTGGGGTCTTGCCCCACCATTTACTCATTCCAGCTTTCCCTAGCACAGAGCTTAGATGTACTCAGGTAAGAGAGAAGATTCCTCCTAAGCATGCATACTCTTAACCCTTTTTTTTGGCCCTTTCACTGACATGGGAAAGGCAACAAGCTTTTATTCCATGTATCTCAAAGCTCAGTTTATTCTTCATTCCATTTTCTCTAGATTCGTCTAAATTGTGTTGCAAAAGCTGTCTCTTTGTGTTTACTTTCCCATCATAATTCATCAGCACTTACATAAAAAAATAATTATATTGTTAGAAACTGAGTTTGGTGATTCTGGCATTTCATCCTGTGTTGATGGCAACCTGTAGTATTTCAAAATATGAGTGATGTCCCTGTGTTGTCACGAATAACAAAATCATTCACTAAAAAGACAAATATAGGTGCAGAAATGAAAGGGAAGTAAAATGGATATCTGAATGTAGGGCTTTTAGTTCTTCATCCAAGAACTAAAAGGAATAAACAGAAAAGGCAATGCCCTCCAAAACAGAAAAGGCAATGCAAAATCCATTCTCCTCTCTAATTCATAGAGAAAAATGTTCTATGTCTATATAGTTCATTAAGGGGCATTTCTACTGGCCCTATGAAGCCTCAACTCTTCAACATGGTAAGCCAGCAAGAGCAGCTTTCCATGGGAGAGGAGAGCATCCTCCACAGACCACAAGAACTTGCAGGTCCAAGGATGCCCAGCATGTCCGTGCACATTAAGCCTATCCCACAGCAGTCTGCAGGCTGTGGACCAAGGCAGCCATGCAGATGGAAAGCTTGCAGGAGGCAAATCATGCTGTGTTTACATCTGCCCTGGGATGCTGCTCTTTCAGAGGCACAAAGCCACGGCCGTTGAGTCCCTCCACTGTAAATGAGACATTTTCTTGCAGTGAACAGCTTGGATATTAAAGTAGTAATGTACCATTTACTAAAGGCAAAGTAGTACTGATGTCAATTATAATTTTATAAGAACTTTTGCTGAAGAAAAGAGACTTTGGAGGGAATTCAGCATCTAACGACTTCAAAACGCTGAGAAATTTTCTGAGAAAATGACATTTTTCAACTTCCTCTGATTGAAATAGAAGCCCAGTGCTTACAGATTTAAGCCTTTGTCAATGTCTGTTGCCCAGGGATGATAATTACACAAGGAAATTTTGAGATTGGTCATGCCAAAGCAGCGGCATGTACCTTGCTGTTCAGCCTTAAAAAAGATATATATTTGTCACAAATAATTTTGGAGACAAATGGTGTTTTTATAAATGGTACCTATGTGAACTTTCTGAACATAGTCTGAAAAAACAGCTGTTTCATTTCAGAAATGTGAAAATAAACTGTTTTAAAATGGCTGGCATTTTTTTCCACTTTTTTTTTTTTCAGCTGAACTATTAGTGAAATCTACTGGTAACTGTGTCTGCAAGTAGGCATGGGTGAACTGAAATTATTTGTATCAGCAACTAAAGCAAATAAATGTGGGCAAAAAAACCCTTAATCATGGAGTCACAAGCACAGGACAAAAGCTACAACCCCTCCACTTTCTCTTCTGTAAAACAAGAGCAAGGACAGACTTATGAAACAAAACCGAAAGTCATGTTAGCATTGCCTCAGTTGGATGAAACCTTGAACAGAAAGCAAGAAGAGAGGATGAACAGCTGAGGAGACATTCCTGCAACATGCAAGCAGAAAGTTCCATCCTGCAATGAACAGTATTAGTGGCATCACAGCATCATTTTTCCTATTCCTAAGAATTCCTGTAATCACTCTCCCAGACTAGGATAGGCAGGACTGCCCATAGCACAGTAAGAAAATAAAAGAAGAAGAAAACTGAATTTGCAGATCGCTTTACAAAGAAAATCATAGGGTTCATATTCAGTCTGTAAAAGAACAATTAAAGAGAACAGCAGGGCTCCTGTTGGCTCTAGTTGATGCTAAATCAGGACTCTCTAGTTTTGCAGCCTATAATTATAAATTTGTCCATCTGCCATAACGATGGCTCCATGCAACATTTTAATTGTAATATTTTATTTATACACATAGTACGATAAAAGCTACGACTTCAAATGTTTTCATTAAAAATCTCAAATAAAAATACAACATGCTTTCCAAATACAGCCAAAATATCTATTGGTTTGTGGGCCATATGTTGAACTAATTGAGAATTGGAATTACCTATCCATTTTTAACTGATTTCTTGCATGAAGAGCAGATTTTCATATAAAATACTCTTTTTTCCTGAGAAATACAGCAAGCCTGCAGCAAAGCTGTTGTAGGGGGAGTCAGCTTACAACAGAAGTATTTGTTTTGGAAATTCCATTACAGAGATTTATCGGGGCTATACCATGAATGCCCCATGCATGCTAATTTCTGGCCTCCTTAAAATGCTGCCACACTCTTATGCTGGACACTATTCCTCATTGTATACTATGGACACATGTTTTCAGGATGTACAGCTCTCCCACACAGCAACATTTTTTTTCCAAAATATTATTTTCAATAGAAAAAAATGCATTTACTAAAGTATGTATTTTTAGAAATCACATACATCTTTTCTATTTACATATAGATATTGTGTTTTAAAATACAAGGAAAAACATTATTCATGTTCTACACAGTAGTCCTACACACAGGTACAAAAATCTACTGAAATCCCTTGAAATCATAATGTAAGAATAAGCACATTGTTCCCGAAATATTTTCTTTTGGGACATAGGTAATGAAAATACTTTAAAATATCTTAAAATATTTGAACAGCTTGAGAAGCTGAGAAAATTTAAAATCAGGAGAAATAATTTTAACTTCCCCCCATTACATTTGAGCAGCAGCCGGCCAGAAGAATTTTACTTTCTCCGTGCTAAGATTTGAAATGGCTATTGCCACAAGGGTGGAGTTGTTGAATAGGGGTTAAGGTAGACAAGAGTGAGTGAGTTCCTCCTCTCTCTTATCTCACTTTGAGGTGGATTCATAAAGAGGAAACAAGGGGTATCCTCTGGTCAGGTCTCATAGCGCTGATTGGTGCCTCGGCACGTGGCAGCCGTCCACAGGAAACGCACCAAAAAACTACAGAACGTTCTTCCACTTGCCCCGTTTCCACCTAGCAGCATCACTGACCCTCAGACAGCTTCGTGATGTGCTTAGCAAGAGTGCACAAAAATTGCTTTACAGGGGAACCCGTCTTGGCGTTGTGCGAGCTCCGAACCCACGCGCCCTGAAGGAAAGCATCTGTGAGTTGCCCTTGTTTCTTCCTCTGTTCTTCTGCTTTTAAAAGGCTTCTGATGAAGGAAAGAACTTTAACCAAGGGGTCAGCTTGTGTTCCACCGTCTGCTTCTGTTCCAGCAGATGCCTGCTATGACTTAAAAAATGTGGATTGCTTGGGATGCGGGTCCCAGAAACAGCCTGCCACCGTGGGCAGCCTCGTGGCATACAGCAAAAGCTCACGCTTGCCTTTTTAAACCTGTTTCTTCCCTTCTCCCTTAAGCAAATCAACAGAGTCTTTACCAAACAACCGGGCCTTTCTTAACCTAATTCCACTGTATGCATTTTCCACATTGCTGATTTACGTTTCCGGTAGAAGTAATGCATTAGAACTGCGTTATAAAGTTACACTTAATAAACCAATGCGAATAGTTTCCTAAACAACTACCTTTACAGAGAACTTTGGCAGCTCCGATTAGAGATATATTTTGTTACTGTGAAGCTTCTGGTTGCTTTTCTGGCAAGAGAAGGAATCAAATTAATGTGCTATCAAAATAAATTGAGCAACATGCTAATTATTGCCAGAAACAAATTAGCGAAACCAGATTGTATTCATTTAAATCAGATAACTAAGTATTTCCTCTCGCATGTGACTGTTTGCTGTTGTTGTGAAGACAGACTTTGAAAATAATCTTGACAATGTCATTCGACAACTGCTTTACACTTGCTGGCAAAACGACTGTTGCAGTTTCTACCACTGTTCCCTCTTGTACTAAATACAATCAGCCGGGTGCTACAAAGCACTTCAAAAGGAGATGGAGCAGGTCCCTGGCAGCACAAAAAATTAAGCTTCCCAACTCTTCCTGCACCTTAACTGATTTTCTGAGCCAGGCATATAGCCCTGTCTACAGCGACTTTCATCTGTTTCCATTAAACTTTATTGTGAGGATACGGCCGGCCGAACGAGCAGGGATTAACAAGTGTAAAGTTTACACAATCCCTCTGCAGCGTCGCAGTCTCTACGTGAAGATCTGACCCCTGGCAGACATTCATAGCTATCTATAGGAATTGGTATAAAAGATAGATTGAGTTAATTATTTACAGAACTGAAACCCAAATTCTTCAGTTCTTCCTCCTGTGGTGCCCGACAAGGAGCCTGGCTATGCCGTGCGCTGGATTTTCAAAACCAGTTTTCAAAGGTGTCTAAATGATTTAGAAGCTTATGTCCCATTTTCAGAAGCAAATTATATGCTTGCTAATTCACCTTTGGGGAAAAAAAAGTCATTTTTCTTCTGCAGCAATGCCAAGTAGGTCTTGGTTTGATTATTTTCTGCTGGTTTGGGTTTTTTTTTTTAAGAAAAATTTAAATGTCCTGCAGAACTTGTAGATTTTCTTCTTATTCAAATAACAATGGGATAAAAACTTAAAAGTACTAACCCGCACATACTGTCTAGGAAGTTGTTCATAGAACAAATTGGCACTAACTGCCCACATGAGCAGAACAGAACATCTCTGCTCAGCATTTTAAGACACTGGGTCATCCCAAGGATATTGCAGATTCCTGTGACTTGCTCCATTCTGGTCTTTGGACAAACAACTCATGAAATTTCCTGCAGAGGCCTGGAATCTGTTTGGGTTGCACATCCTTCTTCTGAAAGCAAAAGCCCCAGGAAATCTTCTGTGTTTTGTGCAGTAGAGCTAAAACAAAAGCAAAGGTACATATTTTCACCTTTTTTCCCCTCTGACTTTGATTTTGAAATTTCACTCCAGTAGCAATATTTGAAAGCTTTTGATCAGTTTTCATTGTTCTCAGCAAATAGTAGTTGGCTGGCTTTTTAACCGTGCTTCCTATGTTGGCTGTAGTTATTTTTTCAGACAGGACCTAAAAGCTAACTCTCAGTTTCTTCTTACACTTAGTTATGCTTTTTTACAAACTGTTGGTGGCTTGGGCTCTTTTATTTTCCTCGCTTGTTTCTAAGCGGAATGGAAACACCCCACCTAGCTTAGGGGAAGAGTAGATTTTGTTGGTTATTTTGACTAAGACAGTGCTTGTAGGACAAGGGCATGACCGCCATGTGCCCCTGCACCAGTTTGCTTGGCAAGGGTCCTCTGCACCTTGGCTGGGTTTTGGCCAAGAGAAACGGACATTCTCCTTGACTGCACAATGTGCCGCAATTCTCCGTGTCCCCGCGTTGGACGGACAGAGGGAGAAAGGCAGTGCAAAGCACACGATGAGCCCCCAGCACTTTACTTGCCTGCAAAAGATTTTTGTGGTCCTGCTGTGAAAAGCAGACAGGCAGCTCCGGTTTGTTGATTGTCAATTATTCCTCTTTTAATCCATGGAACAGCTACGTTTATGATTAGTGCCAAGTTCACTAGTCTAATTGACTGCAAAACTCTCTCTCAATTAATAACAGACATGTCTGGTAATTTGACTAACTGTGTTTATTCCAAGAATTTTATTTCCAAAGGCCCTGACACCCACAGTAAAGACAGCCACCCAAATTCCATACGTGTAGACTGCCAAAAAAGTGGCTTATCGCAACAGTTGTATAAGGGAACTTTGTATAGTGTTAATTCTGTGCTGTGAGGGATTTCCGGCTAGGTTTACTTACAAGAAATAAGGAGGCAGTTCTGTGAATTAGCTGAATGAGATTTGGATGATCCATTGGCTAAGTTCAACTTCGAGCTCCCTGGCATCCTTCTTGGGTGAATCTGCTGATGTTTTTGAAATTTTTTCCCTACTTCATCTTAAATCCCCGCTACCGACAACCTCAATCTTTCAATACTCTCAAAGCAAGCCTTAGAAAAATTGTAAGGTTTAATTCTTTCATGTCAGGTTTCTCTTTTTGTCCTCCCTCTAATTAGACCGTGTACTTTTAAGCTCCATTCCACACCAAAAGGCTTAGAAATATTCCAAAAAAGAGATTATTACATAACTCTATGAAATTATTAAAGTCCTAATAATCCCATCATTTGCAACACAAGAGTTACTGGTAATTGTTGGTATTATTATAAATTTACAATTTGGCTCATGCTGCCTGAATATTTTGAAAAAAGTTTAACAAGAGCAAAGATCCTAACAGAGAAAATGCGGGCCAAACTTATTCATAAATCTCCTGTATCTCACATTTAATAGCTAATTTTCAGGTAGCTTTCTTTGGAATATTAAATTCTTCTCAGATACCTGAAGCATAATGTCCAATATTTAAGGCGGGAAAAATAGCTTTTCTTCTCTTGTTACGTGATAAGAGAAATCTGCACGCTCTGGTGAACCTTCAAAATGCAGTCATTTAGACAAAAGCACTGCTTCTTGCACATCTTCCAGAATTAATTAAGGAACGCTTTTTCTCAGTTGGATGTCCATCTGCTTTTACTGTGACTGCTTACTGTAAATCACAAGCCACCGTTGTCTATTTCTGCTATCACAAACACATTATTATGATTTCAGATAAAGAGCAACCTGCCATAGAAATGTACTGAGAATTCCACAGACACTGAATAAATAGCATCGGTACTGAAAAACAGCAGGAGAAAATTAACTGTAGAAAAATAAAACATTTTGGTTCACTGCCGATATCATTCAGCAATAGCTAAAAGTGGGCTAAGGCATTTTAAACTAAACTGAATGTGCACACTCCCGTGCAAATAGAAAGCTTAAGAAACTTTGTGAATTAAAGGCCAATTTAAAATGAAAATGTGAAATAGGGTGAAGATAGTAGAAAGCTCAGAAACAATCGGTATACATAAGTTTGCAAGGCCCTGCCATTTGACAAGCAGCTGCACATTAGGAGAGAAGAAAATAAGACTATTTTTTACTCTCACTACAGTTATTAAGCTGAGAGAAAGAGAAAGTAATGGCAGTGGACAGTGATAGAGTAAATGGAAAAGTTATAAATTCCATTTTTATGTCCAAATTATGGGACTGCTAAGGCTTCTATTAGGAAATATCAGGCAGAGAGAAGCAGACAATTGGAAAATTGATTGAGTTATCCACATAAAAGACCTGGCAATACAATAGCTGACAACTCTGAAACAGCTTTTAGAATTTTAGATTTCTTCAACTAAATTGCAAAACCAAACTTTTAATGTGTGTGTATGTTTCTATATGCGTATATATGTTAATTCCCTCATTTGTGACCAAGGAGTTTCACAGACCTATGATGTCTACGTTTGATTTTGAGAGATCCTTTTCAAAATTTATGCTTGGTTTGTAAAACTTAAATCTCACTTCACAAATTCTCACATAAATACAGATCTGCATGTATGAATTCCATTATTGACTGCACAGATGGTAATGGTAGAACAACATACGTATAAATGAAAACTTGTTCTTGTTCAAATGGAGACTTCACTAAGGCCACCTTAAAAAATGTGACCACACTATATACTTTTTGATGCTGGTCATAGTTGTCATCGCATCTTCAAACGGACTAACTCCCATCAAAATTGAAGCATTTTCTCCTCAGAATATACAATACCTCAAAACAAGTTCTTTTCTAGTTTAGCAAAAGGTTTTAGGAAAAAAAAAAAAGACTAGAAATGCATACCTCTAATTTTTAAGATTAATAAACAATATATTTACTTTTTCATCAGAGACTCTTTTGAGGATTTGCATTTCCATGAGTCAGGAATCATGAACAAGGAGTAAGTACTGTGCCTGAATGTTTCCCAACCTCTCTTTAGCGGTCTACATTTAGCTGTTATTGCATTTGGTTATTGATGTTACTTTTCTGCTTCGCTCATCCTAAAGGTTATGTGGCAGTCTCACAGTCTTTCCACATCTTCTGTCAGCTGTTACTGCCTTCTACTTTTGTCTTTTCTGAAACTGTCCTCTCCTGCTTTATCTCCCAGTTATCAAATCACTCCTCCAGGATGATTTCTGAAAGGTGTCCTTCACTCCACTACGCTTACCTCGAGCATTCAGCATATGAACCTCATCCATCTTCCCAGCAGAGCATTTCAGGGATTTTAAAGAAGGCTAAAGAGCCATCAGCCTGGCGCTAGTCATACAATGCTACTGCCAGCGCTGATGGGATGCAGGGAGGCAGTGAAGCCAGGAACAAATTACACATATGCGACCTTGAGCAGACCTCAAGAGAAAAGGAAACCTTAGGATCTGCCAATACCCAGGAAAAACAGCTGCAGCACTCTACAGTTAGCTTGTAGGAACCTCTGAAAGTAACAGCGTGGAGGGGCAACAAAGTCTAGGCTGGATTTTGAAGCCAGCTAAAATACACTGAATGTATGGCCAGAGTAATTTACCCAAGGTCATATAGGGATTCAGTAGCACATCCCAGCAAGGAATGCAAGCTTTCCAAATCCCACTCTAATGTCCTTCACTGAGAAACACTGCCTCCTGTGTTTCTTTTCGACAGGGGCATTTGAAGGTAAGGTTTCTCAAAGCAATTCTAGAGTCATATATCAGTGGATAGCTCTAAGAATATGTTTTAAGTAAACTGGAGCCAATGGCTTTTCCATGGGTAATAAACGGCCTTTAAAATTATTATTGTGTGACAAATCATCCCTAAAAATATTTCTCTTGTGTAAGTATCCAAAGTGAACAACTCCTCTGGGAGACAGAGTCAATAACTTTTCGCTTTCTTTATGTGTTTTTTTTTCTTTGCATACTTCTCCAAATTTATATCTGCCTCTTGTAAAAAATATTAAGACAGAACTGAGAGGCAAAGACTGAAAGGGACTTCTGTGTTTGCTGTTGAGATATTTTCCCCAAAGGAAATCTAATTCTCTAATAAGGTGACCCATCTTCTACTATGAGACATCTTGCCTTTTACCCATAGTTAGTATCTGAACTTCTGCTCAGGCTACCTCACTTACACCACTGACATTGGTGTTTCAATGCTGTACCACTGAAACCTCTCTATCTTCATTTTAGGATGGCTTTGCTTCTGGGTAGCATCATAAAATCACTATCCATTTACTGCTCTTAGCAATCCCCACCTTCGCTTCTCTAGTGAACATCTAACAGCATATTAACTGCCTGGAAGTGCTATGTGCTGCATCAGGATTCAACAGCACACACAGAAAGGAAATATCCAGCACTGAAATTTATTCCCTTTGTTGCAGATCAATTCAGTTATAAGGAACAGAGCAACTCAAACACTGCCAGGAATGTATTTTTTATTTCCAAACATGCCTCAGGTAATTGAGAGTAGTTACTAGAATTGACAATGGGAAACAACTACCCAAATTAGACTTTGGTTTTGGATCTTTATGTTTCAGAGTTTTCTGTAGCTTTAGCTTCTTTCTCTTTTATATTTCTCCTGCTCTACCCTTTGCCTCTTCTCTATGGGTTTTTCCATGTTTTCTCCAGCACTTCCAAATAATGGGAGCCACCATGTGGGGCTTTCCTTTAAAGACACTTCCATTCCTTTAACAGCTCCTCTGACTACTAACATGAAAATATATTTTCAGCAGTTGGAAAGACTTAATTTGCTGTAATGTGTAAGTGTACAAATTGGAGAATGAAGGGACCTGTGGAGGTTACCTAGTCCAGCCCCCTGTTTAAGCAGGATCAGCCAAAATAGGTTGCTCAGGGCTGTGTCCTGTCAAGTACTGAATATCTGTAAGGATGGAGACTCCAGAACGTCTCTGGGCAAACTGTGCCAGCGTTTGACCACTCTCAGATTAAGGATTTTTTTTCTTGTATTTAAATGGAATTTCCTGTATTTCAATGTGTGCCCATTGCCTGTTGTCATGTCACTGCACACCACTGAGAAGACACTGGCTTCCTCTTTACTCTGTCCCGTCAGGTATTTATAAACATTGATATGATCCCTCCAAGACTTCTTTTTTTCAGACTGAACGGTCCCAGGTCTCTCAGCCTCTGTTTGTATGAAAGATACTCCAGTCCCCTTATCGTCTTCATGACCCTTCACTGAACTCACTCCAGCGAGTCCATGTCTTTCTTACGCTAGTTAGCCCAAAGTTCCATACTTAAGGTGTGGCTTCGCCAGCGCTAAGTAGAGGCCAGGTGTGGCCTCACCAGACCTAAGGAGTCACCTTTCTCAACCTTGCTGGCAACTCTCTTCCTAATGCAGCTAGCCGCCTTTGTTGGGAGGGCACATTGCTGGCTCACGTTCAACTTGATGTCCACCAGGACACTCAAGTCCTTCTCTGCCAAGCTGCTTTCCAGACCCAGCATGGACTGGTGCATGGAGGTGTTCATCCCCAGGTGCAGAACTCTGCATTTCACTTTCTTGAGCTTCATGAGATTCCTCTCTGCACATTTCTCCAACATGTTGAGGTTCCTCTGAATGGCAGCACACCCAACTGCTGCATCAGCTACTCCCAGTTTTGTATCATCTGAAAACTTTCTGAGGCTGCACTCTGCCACATTGCAAGGATCATTTATAAAGATATTAAACATTACTTATTAATAAAATATTAAACAGAAGATATTAAACTGGCCGCAGTATCTACCCCTGGGCTTCACTGCTAGCGACTCACCTCTAGCTGGACTTTGTGCCACTGCTTTCAACACTCTAGGCCTGGCCATTCAACAAGTTTTCAGTCCTCCTCACTGCCCACTTCTGTAACCCACATTCAGCTTGTCCATGAACAGGAAGAGAAGGCTCCAGGGAGACCTTATAATGGCCTTCCAGTACCTGAAGGGGGCCTACAGGAGAAATAGGGAGGGACTCTTTATCAGTGAGTGTAGTGATAGGAAGAGAGGTAATGGTTTAAAATTGAAATAGGGTATATTTAGATTAGGTACTAGAAAGAATTTCTTTACTGTGAGGGTGGTGAGACACTGGAACAGGTTGCCCAGAGAAGCTGTGGCTGCCCCATCCCTGGAGGTGTTCAAGACCAGGCTGGATGGGGCTTTGAGCAACCTGGTTTAGTGGGAGGTGTCCCTGCCCAGGGCAGGGGGGTTGGAATTCAATGATCTTTAATGCCCCTTTCAAATCCAACCATTCTATGATTCTATGAATCATATATGTCTATGCATATCCTATTACGCTGTGGCTCTTTTTTCCTAGTCTTTCCCCATTCTTCTAACATTCCCAGAGTTAGGATGGAGGTCTGTGTTTGGATGGAAGATTTCATCCTGTGACTGGTGTAGGAGCTGTGCAGTTCAGAGGGTAGTAATAGTTGAGCCCTTAATTTTGCTTCATGTTTTGAAAATTTGCAAATCAGTAGTTTTCTTCCAGGGACACACCCACATTTCACTTTTTTCATCTGATGGCTTCAGGGAGGAACTAAAATTCACAGGGAACATAAGGGAGGCCATGCAATTTCTTAGTTAGAGGCTTGCAAACCCCTCACATTTTGCATGTCACTGAGGCTACGACTGAAGCCGTATTTCAGAAGATCTTATTTTCAGCAGCAGCAAGAGGTTGTGGTTTGGGGTTGGGGTGGGGCAGGTGTTGGAGCTTTTTTAAGCTGCGGCACTCCTTTGCTCCTTTGTTCAGGTTTGGGTCCATCAGTCAGGATTACCTCACAACATTCCTACAAAGAGCAAGGGACCTGCACCTTCTCCCTACCACCCCAGTAGAAATGATAAGGATCTGTGAAAAAGTTTTTGGTTTGTTTTTTTTTTTTCCCCCATAGAAAAGCTTGTTCTGTACTTCGTTTTCTGTTGTGGTTATTTTTAGGCACTTCAGACACCAAGAATGTGTTACTGCAGAAACAGCCTGTAGCTACCACGTCTTGCAAAGAAATAGCTAACTTAGCTTAACCTAGTTAACTTACTACTGACAGCAATGTGCCCACAGCAGCTCACTGCTCAGCAAAACTATCCACTGGAGCATTGACCCCCACGAGCAGGCAAGGCTTACACCTCTCAGTTTAAAATTAGCTTTAGGGAAATCAGCTTGGCCAAAGTCCCTCTAGTAACTGCAGTAAAGGTATGCAGTTAGTTGTTTTTTTTTTTGCATGGGGTAGAGGGTTAAATTTGTGGGTATGTAGGAGCACTAACATAATAGCCTAGCGCAAATTCATGTCCTGGTAGGTAACTCTGGTCAACTCTTTACAGTAAAAGAAAAGTAGTCTGTATAATAGCCTATATCAGGTCACTGTATCTGAAAAATTATACCTATGCTGCACTTGCAGATTTTTTTCTTGCTCAGCTGGGGAAAGGGAGACTTTTTCAATTCTCAGTGCTCAGGCTTAGCTAAATGAGACTTCATAAATACCCATTTTCTGAGCTATCACAGAAAATACAATGCATGTTTTAGGGAAGTTAGGTTTCAGAGGGCACTGGACTTAGGAACAAGAAGGAACAACGCACATTTAGAAAATTAAGAACAGTTCCTGACGTCTTGCCATGTTTAAGAAGTATATACTTCACTGTAGCTTTTGTAGATGTCAAATACGTAGCTAGTCAGCTCTCCATCCTAGCTTACCTACCTTTTTGAGACTGACTGATCAGTGGCAGGACTCACCCAATGTGAGTCTATCATTTTGAAGGGGTTTAAAAAAAATAATCCAAAGTTTTGATAATGTATGAATTCGGACTATGACACACAACATTCTATAAATACAGAAATCCTGTAATCACCAAATGAACTATTGTATTCCCTAGGTCTGCCAGCAGTAAAACATATGCCTGTGATCCCAACCAGTATAATTTTTGTGGAAAAAAAACCATAAGTATAAATTCATTTAGCATTTGTGTTATCAGAGTTATAGTCAGTGAAATAATACAAAAGAACATAAGGCATGCACATGCTTTTCTCTCCTACCATAAGAAAAACAAAGCCATTTATTCCATCTAACTTGGAAATCAATGGGAAATAAATACCTAAATACCTTTAAATCCATGAGCTTAAACTGTGTTAAAGTCTCCATTCTCTTTCATCTGCAAGCAAAGATGTTCTCAAAATCTCTCAAAACCTCGCCACACTCAGTTCTCTAACACAAAAACCAAAGGCATAACCCAGTATTCCTGATATTTTTAACTAAGATTGTGAAGGAAAATAATGTCTAAAATGGTGCTCCCTTTGTACATCATAAAATAACATCAAAGAGAACAAACAACCTTTGTGGTTCACCCTTCCACGTACTGTCGCTCTGTGGGCGCAGTACAGAAATGGGGTTAACACAGAGTTTCTGGAACAGTGCACTCATCCTCTTTTCTGTTTTATATTTCATTTTCTCAGAAAGCTGACCAGAGGGAAAGAGTGCGCGGCTACTATTATCCTCTTCAAGGTCTTATAACATCCATGCAATATATCACTTTAAAAAAAATTTTTTTTTAAATGAACAAGTTGCCCTGGAGGCTGAAGTCTCGCAAAACCTCCCATGCTAGATAAAACCACCGCTTTCGGTTTCAGCTACGGCCCCTGCTGTGACTGCTCTTTTGAAGTGCTCACAGGTAGGGGCAGCTCAGCAGAGAAATCCCTGCTGTTTTAAACCAAGGAGCCTGAACCCGGAGAGATAACTTTCTGCTTGTTCTGGAAAAAAACCTCCTGCTGAGCTGCAGGTAGAGGTATTCAAACAGGAGGGCGATAGGTACGTTAGAATTATTGCAATTGATTAAATGACACTTTGCAGGGGGAAGAAGCTCAAATTTAAGCTAAGATCCTTGCACCTAACTGTAACATAGCTATAAACTGAATTTTGACCCGCGTTTTGAGGCTGGTGCCT
Source organism: Tringa tobata (assembly GCA_033628505.1). Lineage (NCBI taxonomy): Eukaryota > Metazoa > Chordata > Aves > Charadriiformes > Scolopacidae > Tringa > Tringa tobata. The sequence continues at coordinate 4,787,023 of JAHREE010000245.1, read as the reverse complement.
TACCTTTGCTTTGGGAGCGAATCTTTAACTACACCTGAGACTGAAGATGTTGTGGTATCACCTGCCTTTGAAGTAGATACAGAGACGTCTCTCTGCAATGAGAAGCAAGTCTTTAAGTCAAGTTCCAACTAAGCTACAGCAAATTTAAAGCCAATGTTTCAAGACAGCAGGTATCTTTGTCTGCAGAGAGGAGCTTCAACCCCAGCTGTGAGTACTTCAAAGGCAGAGATGCCACAGCTGGAACTAGAGCTAGAATTACGATGCCAGCTTCAACACACACTAGGTTTTATGATCCAAAGTTTTCCACCATCAGTTTTATGAATGTACACAGTTTAGTAAATTAGAAGTCATCTATAACACCAATTTGCAATTTTAAATATAGCTAGACTTTAAAAAATTATTTAGATGAAGTAGACATTTTAGCATTTGTGAACTATTTACATTTGTCAGAGGCCTTCCTTTCCAAAGGATCACAAATATACCTCCTGTAGTTTTGCAAGGGTGCTGAAAGTAAGATTTGCCTTTATTAGCATGTCAGGTAGAACTGCTCCTATGATCAATCAAGGCTTCTGAAATATTAATACAATATGCCGAGGAACAACTTCACAACCCAGCCAAGTACGGTGTTAATCACAAAAAGGCCAGCGCTACTATACAGAGAAATAGCACTGTTCCCCAGACTCGGTTCAGAAATAACCAAAACTCTTCAAGCACACAGCTCGGCACGTGAAGTCTAAGAGCAAGGTTGTGGCTTTTGCCACTCTGTAAGTGTGGCAAAGTGGGTGAGAACGAGTCCTCACCACACAGACACTGTATTCAGGGGAAGCTCAGTTCACGCTAGGAAAAGCACAGATTTCATAATATTGTCCAAAAAAGAAAAAAAAATATTAAATTATCCCTGTGATACATTTTTAAACAGTGTTTCCTATGTTAATCCACAGACTCCCTTATCTTATCGCTGATCCACAGAGACGTAGTTCTGTCATTCTCCTTTCCTGCTGAGTTTGGAGTCTAAAGAGAGGATCTAGATGTGGGCAAGGGACACAAAAGTAAAAATCCCCGCTGCTCCGCTGTCTACAGGGGGTATCGAGCCAACACCTGGAGTAGAAAGGTGTCTCAAGAATAGGCTTTTCGGGGGCTGTCAATTCCATTTTTTAGTCATGGGTTTTATTTACTCTGAAATGAAGCTCCACTTTTAAGAGTTTTCCCTTTTATTTTTAATGAAAAAGCTAAGTCAATAATTTACAGCCTTGCTGACAAAAAGGTCTCTTAAAAAAACTTCTTTAGATTTCCTTGGTGAGGTAGTTTTATTTTACTTTCTCTTAATTATTTGATGAACAAAGCATTCTAGTTCATTTGGCTTTATTTATAAGTTTCCTGCCCTTCAGATATTAAATGAAAGGAGGACAAAAATGTAGAAAATAGGATGAAATCAGGAGGAAAAACTAAATTAAACTGGAGAAAGCTCAATGCTTCCTAAGAGTCCTTTCTGCATACTCATTACACTTCCCATTTCCTCCCTTCCTCCTCTGGGCAAGAGGCAATACTCCATTTTACTAGCCCACGATGAGAAGCAATGCAATGTTTGCTGTCTGGCCAGTCCGGAATTACTGTCAATAAAGCTGCTCTGTGCAAAAGACATTCAGGATCATCTCTTGTTCTATACTGGGGTTTACATTTTGTCTACAGCTATGAAGCTTTTTCAGTCTTTTTAGCAGGAGCAGTACAATGTCTTTGGAGGGGTTATATGCTTGCCCTTTTCTTACTGCAACTTAAAGTATAATAGAGAGCTGTGGAGTAAATATAATGCTGTAATTAACTGGAGTGGCTCTGCTGATGTTATTAACTGTGAGCGTGTAACTCAAGTGGTTTCTGAATAGCCACAGAGGCCCAGGAGTGAAATACAGCTCTGTATTCACTTCACAGCCATCTGTTATTATTAAAGTAAGTTGGACTTTCCAGTCAATGCTGAAAGTTTTAAAGTAAGGCATTGCTATGAGATTCTGGAAAATATTATTCTAGGTGGTACATGCTTGGGGGAGCAGGCAAAAATTCTTATACTCTAACAATACATTAGTATTATTTTACTGTGTTACAGCAAAGGCATGCTTTTAATGCTGATTAGTCTATTTTTTTTCCCAATGCAATATTCTTTTTCATTCTAATTCTTCATTCTGAGCAGTTTATGTGCATCCAACATAAGTATAGCCTGCATTTGGGAGGAGTGGAAAACACACAGATCAAAGCCATTATGGCTCTCCCTGCTCTGTGGTACAGAGAAGGAGATACACAGCTTATGTGAGTTGTCGTAGCTTTATTAAGGTCAATGTTCCAGTAACTGGTAGAGCATCTGGTGCTCCTGCAGTTTTGATCTGAACGCACTCATGATTTCCTTCTCATCTGCTTTCCCTTACATACTAAACATTTATATTTCAAAAAAATGTATGTTTAAAATTTCACCGTTCAATTCCCATGCAAGCACTTAAAAGCTATTATTTTTAAGGAGCTTATGCCATTTCTGGCCCCTGCGAAAGCAATACGGGAACCCTGGCTGGGAGAGAAAATCTTTAGGAGGTATCAGTCCTTAAGCTTTTAGCACAGAATTGGAATTTCCTGAATTTTTTGCTGTTCCCCTTATTACATGCAATATCACTTTAGTTCTATTTTTAGAAACTGAAGATATTTCAGGACAAATTATTAAAAATATGAAATTGGTCACAGCAGGGAACTAATCACTCAAAGGAATACAACTAGCTGGGCAAGAGGGACCTCACCATTTTCCTTTATAATAGTACTCTGGTCAAATGTCTCAAGTCTAGCCAAGTATCCTGCAGTCTCTGTCAAGCTACTGCAGTTGCCTGTAAAGAGCTGGGGACTGAGATGAAAACAGTCAGTAGAAATGCGAATCCAGTTGCTGATGGGTAAGGTGTGGAAATGAGATTGTGGATAATCATTCAAATTTAAAAGGGACGCATTCAGATCCAGGAGTGGAGTTTGAGACTAAAGTAACCAGAGCTTGCTTATTCCAGGACTCTGTAAAGATGGTTGTGTTGCTGAACACCAGTGAGAACCCACAGGGCCAGCAAATGCATATTGTTTAAGGTGACTTTGCAGATGGATATGGTTTGTTGAAAGACAGTAATGTCTGGGGCAAAGGCGAGGGAAGTAGATGAGCATGAACTGAATTTAATACTCCAGTGGATTTGATCGGAGCAGTAGAGTTAGGATGAGAACCACCCCAACGGCTGCAGACCCAGGAGCCAAGAGGGTTGATAGGACCACCTTGCTAGCCAGGGCCCATCATACCACCTCAGCAGGACAAGCATGGCACACCCAGGGATGGTAGCCAGGTTTAGTCAAGGATCCAGATCAGACAAGTTCATTGCAAGGAGACAGGGCCAAGACCAACCTGGGAAGTCGTTTTTTCCTGGACAGGGTTATGATATTGTCTGATAAGAATTATCAGGGTCCGACACATACCAGTAGTTGCTAGGCAGGTTCAAGGTCAGGCTGGGAGGTCTTTTTGTGGGCTGGGGACTGAATCAACAGGGTCCATGGCCAGACATGGGCATGGTTGTGACTGAGCTGGAGATTGAAACTTCTATGACAACATTCATTGGGAAGGGTCTGACGGCCTCCAGCTGAGGTGAAATGGGGCACCTGAGCCATGGGCAGGGGTGGGGAAAAGCCCCAGATGAGGCTGGTCAGCGGCATTAAAGCCTGTTAATGCCATCAGGGCCCTGACAGTAGATGATGATGAGTATTTGCAAGATTCCCCAAGATACCCTTAGTATTCAGAAGTGGGATGGAGGCTCGAGACCTAGATTGAGCAGATAGCTTTAAACTGTGTCAGACAAACTCCACAGAATTAGGAAGTGGGCTGGCAACAGCGGCATGGTTAGGTCTATGGAAGGTCTCACTCAAGTACAGTTAAGGCTAAATTACACGCAGAGAATAAGTAAGTGGTACAGTAAAAGGCACGGTTTATTGCTGGATCAGTCAAGACTAGGATACAAGTTGTGGCTGGCTGAGTGAATAAATTGTGTTTAGTTTTAGGATGAGAATAGATTATCTTGCAGTGTCTCTCTATAGGGCTAAGACATGTTTTTTCCCAACTGGGAATGAAAATTCAGGTATTGGTTGAGCTTACTAAAAAGGCAAAATGGCAAAAAATGAAAATGCTTTTTCTGGTGATTTTCTTCTGGGTGTGAAAAGGAATAACTTGCAGATCAGTTGAAATCAAGGATGAGGGGATTGCCTAAACGTTTTCTTTCAGAAAAATGGATCTTATGTGTGTGTGGTTATGTCAGTGGTCAATTTAGCATGGACTAATCCTGAACGTGAGTCCTCCTTAGGAAGACATTTTGATTGCACTTGACATTATTGAGTGTTAGATCTTACTAGTATTATGTTTGGAGCTGAAACCAAAACATCTGAGCTTCAGTGACCCCAGTGATCTGTTGACCTGGATGGAAAATTGGCCCATCTTTCACAGCATTTTTCTTAGGTGACCACTGGTGCTGCCTGGGTGCAGCATTACTGACTAGATCATTGGAAGTCATTCTGCTGGTAGCATTTTGAACACTAGCAAGAGGAAGTGGCAAATCCTGCACTGATACCCTGACAGAGGATTAACTGAAAGTATGAGGGCATTATATAGCCAGTAAAGAACCATTTAAAGAACCATTTTAAAGCCATTCTAAAGAACCTTTGAGTCTGCTGTCACAACAAGAAAAATTGATCATGCAAATTGATTTATGCAAAGCCTTCCATTAAAAACAAACCAAACCAAAACAAAACACAAAAAAACCTCCATGTCTTTAAACAAATGAAGGAAAGTTCTCTGAAGTAAGGAAGGAAGGAGTAGTTCCTTAAACTAATCTAGCCTTCCTGTGAGGGCATCGTGAAAATTCAGTTTTTTCATTTTTTTACTGTAATAGATTTTATAGAATCATTAAAGACAACTGTATTATAGGACTATGTTGCAGGATTAATAATGCATTATTATAAACCAGTTTTTAGTATGTTAATTTATGTTAGTAAAGTAAAATAATCTCCCCTTCTTCCAGCACATGCTCACATTTGGCAGCCTTTAAGCTGCCAACATGTTCCTTCGCCTTTCAGCAGCATCCTGATGATGCTACTGGTGACATCCCCAGAGAAAAATACAAGACTTTTGCAGCTCTCTGTCTCCAACATGAAATGTCTATTGCTGTCAAAAGAGACTATCTCTGTGGTTATCATTGACATCTTGACAGCAAGAAGGAAAAAAAAAAAATTACTGACGCACACGAATGCAAAATCAAACAACCTGCGAATAGATGTTTTCATTAACAGAAACTAATTCATTTGAAAAAGTGTATACACATGCTGAGCAGAGTACAGAGTTTGTGGAATAGTTTTGTAGTGATGGCCAAGACAGATGAGGACAAATGTGACTTTCCTTTTGATTCTCCTGGGCCTTTTTATGTTCTGTTCCATATTCTGATGGGGGAAAGAAATCCAAAAATGGACATTTTGGATGTATAGATGTTATTGAATGAAAATTTCTTTTGTTGCAAAAGGATTAATTTTTATTTTAAAACCTACCATAATTCTCTTCAGCTTTTGCCAAAGATACTGCTGAAGTATCTTTTTCTCTGCAGTGGAGCCTACAAGTTTTCATTTGACTGCCCATCCCAGCATAAGTTTTTATTTGCAGATATTTTGGACATGTTTTCTTGACATTTAACCTTGTGTTGTTTAATTTGGGCATGAAGATCTGTGTTTGGTTTCACTACGCACGGTATCTGAACATTAGACACTTGAGATAAAATTTTTTTTAAGTGTCACATTATGACTGTATGGTGAATCTCCAGTCCATTTTCCTATATTCCTTAATTTAGCCCAAGTGTATATCTATGCAATAGCATGCGCATATAGAAGTTAAGGTACCAATATTGAAAACGGCAAGGTGGAAGAGCAGTATATTTATAATTCTGGTTTTCAACTGACATCTACTGCAAAGGCAGGCATTACAGAAATCTGATCAAGACCCTTTTGAAATCAATGGGAATTTTCCCATAAACTTACTTGGCTCTAGGTCATTCATTGGATTATGAATTAATTTGCTAACAAAATGATGTAATATTAACAATTCTGCCATCAACTGCAGAAATAGGAGACGTGGAGGAGGTGTTTTGAGAAGGTTAAGCCATTAAGTTAGCACTATTGTTTTTTACCAAGTAGCTCTCCAGATACGAAAACACCATGTTTGGTCTCCACTCCTCTCAGCAATGTCTGATAGCAACTAAAGTTGCTACATGCAAGAAATAAATACAGAAATAAAAAATAAACCATTAAACATAACTGCAAGAAATTAACTAGCCCAGTGTGGAGCCAAGCCCCATTAGTGGTCTGATTTCAAGACCATGTCACTGCAGAAAGGATGGACAACGTGAGGACTGTCTAAGTTTTTTTTACCACCTTCAAATCTTCATGCATCACAGACAAACTTGAGCTAACTGTTTTCCAATCTATTATCAAAAGCCTGAGTACTCAGCTATTTATGGATTAGCTTGTTTGTTTGTGGTTCCTGGATGTTTCTGCTTCTGTTGAATGGCCTTCAAGGAGAGAAGAACTGGGACAAGGAGTAAATATTAGACTGCAATTGGAAGTGATGATTTAAGAAATCTTTCCTAAAAGGAACATTGTGTTGCTTGTAAAATCTGTCCTGTTTTCCTCTTTGCCAACTGCTAGAATCAGACCGTTATTCACAAAGACTTCAGAGGCAGCACGGTCTGTTCCATCCCAGTCCAGCTCTTTGATAAGCTTTTCATGTAGACATTCAACATGTCATCTACGTACAGGTCTGTAGCTGTCAGGCAGCATGAACTGAAACCCTAGGAAGCCTCATGATTGGGTAGCTGGTAGTGCTGAGAAGATACCCAGCCATGACTTTAAGCAGAGTTTAAACGCTCCAGATTGGGGTACAATTATTCAGGAACAGACAAGGACTAGGACTGGTCAAGAACATGGTTTTTTACATCAAGTTGCATAATTGAAAGACAGAGAGAAGGAGAGAAAAAATCTCTTAAGTCCAGATTTGCTGGTTTTTTTCAAGGGCACTTAGCTAGAGCTAGAGAAAAGCCAGTCTTTTCAAACATGAATGCCTACCTTGAGTCAACAGCAGGTTAATTCAAACACGTAATTTATATTTCAGGACCCCAACCTGAGCAATATGAATGTTTAAATAAGAAAATATAAGCTACTCTGCAAAGCCCCTTCTCTTTCTCCCAAATTGTAGCATTTTTTACATTTGATTTCCCAGTGTGAGTTCTACAGATTGCTTAATCAAGACAGCAAAATATTCTGTGAAATTTACAGGTAATTAATAGATACTGTTTTCCAGTCACACCCCTACAGAAACCACTGATTTACTATTTATTGTCCTCCATGAGGAACTTTGCATTTAAGAAATGTTGATGGCTATTTTTCTAAAAAATAAAATAACCACAAAGAAGTAATTTGAAAAAAAAAATTAGAATCATCAAATTAATTATTTTTGTTTGCTCTTTGCTGATGACTCAAAAACTCTGGCAACATGCATATAAATGAAAGAACTGTCTATGAAAGTACTTGCTTGCTTTCGTTTTTACTTGGAAGAATGACTACTATGCAGCATGACTTCTAGCACAGCATGGAAACCACGCCTGCGAGAATGTTTGGAGAAATCATTTTCATCCACCTATAAACTGGAATTCATCAGCAACCTGTAACTACAGTGTAATGCTGTTGGGTTTGCAGATACTAAGGATGTGGATGGATATATGTTTACAGTGCTGTAGCTATAAACTGGTGTGCTTCAGTGTATGCTGTTCTTTTCTCCAGATACATATTTCTCTCCTAGCTTGGGCAGGTTAATTTTATTCTCCCCAGGAACCAGGAGCCATACTTTAGGTTAGACTCTGTATCTGTGATGGAAGGATGAAGCACTTGCATTATTATGTTCCTATGCAGATTACTCCACCTTAACTGAGATAGAGTGAAATTAAATTAAAAGCTGCTTACCTACTAGCTCCTTCCTGACAGCAGATAGCAAGGAAGGACAGAAATGGCATTTCTTTTGAGTTCTATCTCGTTACTTGCCTCTCATGTGCAATAGGTCTGCTCAGGTTGTTTTATGATTTGCTGTTGTAGAGAAGCAGCAAACCATCAGCATGACAGGAATAAGGAGGGAATTTTGATTCAGCTCCAAATCAAATGTCTGATGAAACAGCAGGTTTGCCTGGGATTATGGGGAAGATTGCCAGATTCTGGTATATGCTAGGAAGAGCTATACACATAATGACAACACCCTGGGTAGTGCTGGGTCATACGGCACCTTCCCAGATTCTCTAGCAAGTAGCTGTAGCCAGCAACCCATCCTCTTGAGATAAGATATCATCTGCCTGGCTTTTTGTCTGCTCCCAGGATGTTGCTCAGCTGCGGAGGAGGAGGGAGATAGGAAACCTTCAGCTCCTCTGACCACAGACACTGGGATTCCTAGGTGTTCCCTAGGCAATTGGAAAGCTAGAAGACTTTAGCTTCCTTTTTCACACCAAGCAGTCCCCAAGAGGTCTCGTAGGTGGTAACCCCAAGATTTCAAGCGCTAGTGAAAGAATGAAGTTAAATATTTTTCCCTCTGACTTCCCCAGGTGAATAGGGATTTGTACTCTTCAACACAAGATGCAAGGGCAGAGACAAGCCATATATCCTGATGTATGGATTTAAAAAGCCAATAAAAATAACTTGGTAACTAACAGCACAGAGCAAGTCTGAAAACTATACTGCTTATAAAAGAAAGGCAAAAGAGAAAACAATTTTAAATATATATATGAACATTCTGAAAGACATCTAGTGCAGGCAAAATTCTTTAGATGTAATGTTCTCAAATTTTGTGTGTCCTCTGAGACTGTCTGTGTTACCAGGATCTTCATGAAAAAGTAAAACACATTCTTTTCTCATTCACATCCTTGCTCTTTATTGCAGAAGAAACTCTCTACCGTTCAGATGTGAACAATCTCAAGGAGTTGCACAGAAATGAAAATGGTGGCAGTGATGTAACCCTAAGCCTCTAACACAAAGTGTTAATATCAACCCAGGACCAAATTCAGATGAGGCGTTGTAACCGAATGACTCCCATTTCTACGGTCACAAACCACAGTGCTTCAAGAGCATCTTTTTATTATTATTATTATTATGTTGCTATAAACCATTTTACATGCATTTAAGACTTTTTTCTGTTATGCCCACTCACTTTAACTGCTTGGAATGAAAAATGTGAAAACCCTACCCACATCATAGATTGAGTTCATTTGTGGTTTTCCTCATCTTCTCATAGAATACATGATTTCAGTTGAGTTTAGCAAAACTTACTGAGAGACCATATTATTTATTCGCACTTTATAAGCATTTCTATTTCAATCCACCGTTTGCCTAATCTCCCTGCTCTATACAGTGCCATAGCAGAGCTGCTACTATAGATAAGAGAGTGCTTGGCATAAACATGCACAGTAATACGAACAGTAACTACGGGTACCAAAGCCTCCCACTAGCGTTCCTCCAAGTGTCAGACGTCTACGGTTACCTTTCAGGTACCCACAATCCCTGTCTCTCTTGACAGCATCTCTTCAGCCAGCAAGTCACTGCCTGACAATTTATCAGTAGTTCAAACCACATGAGCCTGACTAAATGCATGCTGGTCTCAAGTGTGTGGACTGAGGTGGGAGATGCTATGCTTAAACAAGTATATATTATTAATGAAGCTGCGTGGTACTGCCTTGTGCAATGCATACCATTAAGGAGACATACAGGAAGGGAAAGACGGGGAGGCAGGCTCAGGTTCATACTATTTTATTCTATTCAGGGGCAAAATTTTCATGCCACACCTCCCCGAGGAATCTCTGCAATGTGGTTCAGATTATATTGCAGCATTTGGCTTGAAGTGTCCCAAAACACTCTGTTGCTGTGTGAATATGTTTTGTCTGATTCGATAAAAGAGATGTGGGAAGAAACCCATGCCAAACACCAAATCTTTTCCAGGAATTTCTCTGCACAGCATGGCGTCACGCACAGTAACAAAAAAACAAATCTCAGTTTTGCAACAGTAATGTCTTAAAAGGGCCATCTCTGTGAGTAGTTGCAGTTAAGGTTGAGTAAAGTATTTTCTTCTCCTACAAGATCACGAACATTTGGCTTGACATACGCCTTAGTATAGTGTCATTCTTTCCTTCAGCCACAACAGGTTATAACTTTTTTCTCTTTTTAATCTCTCCCATCCAGTGCAAAGTCACCTGGCTGGGATTCGTTACAGCAATTCCAAACTAGATGAGGCTGTAATAGAAATAAAAGAGCATTCTGTGTATCCTAATTGTCAGCCTGAATACCTGTATTAACCAGTACCAGAGAAGTGGGATTCATAACACGTTCACCAGGAAACATGGTTCCCTGATGAAGCTAATTTTAGTATCTTTTAATATTTTGTATGTGGACTCACAAAGAGCTGGCATTTTGCAGCTTGTTATTGCAGTTTGGCACTACGGAAATGTTTCTATTTGACATTTCTAAAATCTGCATTTAACAAGTACAATAATTAATTAATGTTCATTGTATTCGTGTTTCTGTGGGATTATTTGAACTGATATTATGCTGATTGGTTGGTGTGTTTATACATATAATTTTAAAGGTTGCCAGGGAAACCTAGAGTACTCTTTTTTGAAGAAAATAATTCAAATGAATTGTTCCCATCATAATTTTTAAATAGTTTTGCAAGTGATCAGTTACAGAATTATGCTAAGAGAATATAGCCTTTAATATTTATGTTCCTAACATTTACTTGAGGTTAAAAAACACCAGAATAAGTCTCCTTCGACATGACACGCTTGGTGGACCACTGCTGTAGTAGTTTAAATACGTTAATCATATGAACATCTGTTCTACAGAGTTTTTCTTCTGATGTTGCGACACCGAGTACAATGTTTCCATGGGTGATCTTATTACTGATTCATAAAACTGACCTTTATAAATTAAAATAATAATAAAAAAAAGCTCCATTTTAGGGCGGTATCCGGGACATATTTTAGAAAAGTGGTTAGGCCTTTGCCTCAGACCTGGATGATGTTTATATGCCTACGTCAAAACCGTGATCCTGAAACCCCTGCAAGAGCTGAAAGGTCAAGTGCCTCTTCCCTCCTTTCCCTTCTGCTCTGCTTTGCCCGTGGGCACGCGAGGGGCTGACCATGGCTGGTGGCCAGGCCCCACCAAGCCACTCGCTCCCTCCCCACCCCTGGACAGGGAGGAGATGGAAGACCAAAGTGAGAAATCTTGAGGTGGGTTGAGATAAAGACAGTTTAGTAAGTGAAGGAAAGAGAAAGAAAAACACTCAAAGTGGTGTGAAGGCCACCAATGAGCAGTGGCTACCTCCAAAAAAAAAAAAACCCTCCCTCAGTGCCTGTTGCTGAGCACGATGTCAGATGGGATGGACTATCCCTGTGGTTAGTCGGGATCAGCTGTCCCACCTGTGTCCCCTCCCAACCTCTTTCCCACCCCCAGCCTGCTGGCTGGGAGGGCAGAACAAGGGAAAAGAGAAATCCTTCCTGCTCTGCAAGCACTGCTCAGCAACAGCCCCAACACGGGTGTGTTATCAGCACTGTCCCGGTGACAAATCCAAAGCACAGTACCATACGGGCTGCTCTGAAGAAAACTGACTCCATCCCAGCCAGAGACAGTAGAGCGCACTGCAAATTCTCTCACATACGTAATAAGGCTTGTCCAAAACTACCTCAAAAGGGCTTAAAAGCTGAGCGGAGAGCAAATATAAGCAGAGTACAGCAATGATCGAGGTACCAAGCAGCATACCTCCTCTAATCACTGGATTACTTCATACAAAAGACGATGGATAGCTACCCTTTGCTTTTTCTCAGAAGCAAGCATCTGCCTTATGCTCCCAGCTGCAAGCTGCGAGTATGGGACGCATCTCCTCTGCAGCCTGGGCAGCCCCTGAGGCTGTGATTTCAGGCAGCTGCTCTTTGCTAGCTCAGGGCAGCTTCCTGATCAGCAAATTTGAGATTTTGGACCCTGCTTTGAGATACCTAACTCTGCAGGCACCACCCCAAAGAACTTCAGTCCAAGATCTGCAAAAGACCTAGTTCCCTCCCAAGCCAGGCAGGATATACCCAGGCACCAAAAATGGCAAGGCAGGCCAAGGTCAGGCAACTTTGAAATCCAAGCTTATCTTCAATAATGAGATAGCTCTACCAAGTCAGATTCATGATCTCTCTTACTTACATGCATCACTTCCAGAAGGAACTCTCTGCTACATGCTCCCTTAGGGTTTTTTGACAACGTTATCTGTTGTTAGATTTAAACTATTTTTAAATCACTTCTGCCCTACTGACTTCAGTTTTGCTCAACCAGGGCCACAGCAGTGGTGGCTAAGCCTCCTCCCAACCCAAACTCTACTATTAAGTAACAGCATCTACAGAGACAGATGTTACCAGGAAACAAAAACGGACAGTGCAAGGCACTTTCAAACGTCTAACAGAGTGACTTTGTGATTGCAAAGCGCCCCCCAAATCCACGTGCAGTGCACGTACCACCTTCAGCCACCATTTCAGGAAACAAGCTGGTTTCTGAACGGTAGTATCCCTTAATAATCATGCCGGTAAACATTTATTCAGAAAATAGCTTTAAGCCATAGATTGGGATAATCAGGGTGACTAATAGTAGGATCCTTTTGTTGTATTAAATAGCTCATAAAATATAATACTGACCTCTTTCAGTAGTAGTAATGATACAGCAGTGCTTTTCTCTCTCCGTAGGCCTAACAGGGGCCTGGATTTTCAAACGAGGCACTGACCACCTTCAGATGTCGGCAATCAGCAGAGAGTTGCAGGCTCCATGTTTTATTCCTTTCCTTCTAGGAAAACATTTTTTTTTTACCTTCAGCTTGTTGTTTTACCCCCCATTTGTTAGCTGCATCCACCTCTTTTCCCTTGCCTTTATGTATCCTTTGGACTGGGACTGATTTTGCAATTGCCAATCATCTGGCACAGGGAAGATCTCTTCTCTGATAGTAGCTCTCAAACATTTCTGCAAAACAAAATAAATATGCAAATAACTGCAAAAATAAGTAACTACAAAACCAGACAACTGCAATGATGTTTAATCAATAGGGAACTGAATATTTTTGGCCAAATTGTGCCATTTACAGTCTCTCATGAAGGATTTGACACATAAGTATGGCAGAGCCTTTGGAAAGTAGTAACTGATTGAACAAAGCATCAGACAATATTTAACTGTTTCATGTAAAGTATTGCAATCAGAGCAGAGCTACTTAATATGATATCTACTTTTGTTGTTGTTTCACTCTTGAAATGGAAGAAAAGAGGGAGAATTAAGATAAGACAAAATGGACTTTTCTCTCCTTTAATCTTTTATTCCTGGCAACTAAAATTTACCCCAGTAATAATACCTTTAAATGCTGTGAAATAAATAAACTTTCAATGGATTAAGTGTCTTACAACTTACCTAATAATTTCATGACTCTTGGAAATTTTAAGGTTTTTGAAACAGAAACTTTTGTACACCCAATTCATCAAAAATGAATCATAATTTATTGCAACAGAAACCACCAAGATGAATTCAGTTGACATTAATGTAAATGTCATCTGTATGTCTGTAGGTGCTCCATTACGATCTGTCTGCAGTTAAATATTGGTCAATCATCACTTAAAATTAAGCCTACCCTGGATTTTTTTCCCCAGTATATCTTCTGGCCGTACATAATGACACTTGATTCTTGAGCTGAATGGGTATTGCTGCTCTGTCTGTGTCACTAAACTGCACTATCATGGACACACAATTTAGGGGTTTCTATCTGGTCAGTCTGGAATGAGTATCTTAAATGGAAAAAGTTATAGAACGTAGGCAGTTAAATGAAATTCCCCATTCCCTTTAAGTTAAAAGAAGTGAATGTGTCTTAAATTGCATACCAAAAAAAATGTCACCTTTTTGCAGAAGGAGGGAGCAATATTGCTGTAGCATTGACCAGAGAATGAAGAAAATCCTGTGAAGGAAAAATGGTTTGGCCCTATAAGTAGACGTGGAGATTTTGAAAATGGCATAGCTGTATTTTAAAGCAAAAATGGTCAAGAAGACTTTTTGTAATCATTTTAGGCAAGGTGGGGATTTTATTAATATAGATCACCCAAGAAGTGCCAAATGTCCTCACAGTCTGAACCCATGGTAAGTTCCTGACAAATCCTGTACTTCTGAGCCATTTACGCTATGAGTTACCAGTAACATGTTTGTAGTACTGAAGGGCTCATGGAAGCTGCCAGCAAAAGAGGTCTTCAACCTCAGTGCTGCATCTCACATGCAGACAAAATCAGACTGAACAGACTAAAATAGTTCCCTGCTGCAGGCAAGGGAGAACTTGCAGAACGTTCACTCTTCAGGTGTGCGTTGGGAAATGCGCCACCAGAAGGGTCAGGAAGGGATGCAGTAAATTCAAACACAAAAAAATTATATTCACTGCGTGTATAATATTGATATGCAATAGACTTTTGCATTTGTAATACACACTGCCTTAGGGGGAGTTGAGGGAAGAGTTTTCCAAAGAATTACATTGTTCTTTTAAAGGACAAAAAAATTATACATGAACGATAAAGGGCATAGAGACAACAGAAATCAGTTATCCCTTTGTGTTCCTGATGTTCCAGGAACATCACTCAGCAGAATACATTTCACCATTAAATCAAAATCCTCTACAGTTAGAGCAACTTTCCAAGCATACCACTTGTGCTACCTCAGCAGATGAAAGTAAAATCTTCTCATTCTTCTAAAATTTGTGTCTCTGCATTTCTGCCCTTTAGTATTTCCACAGTGACAGTTAGAAAAATTAATTGCATGTTCAAATATTGATTAAAGTGGGGGGGTTGTTTTTTAAATAGAATTTAGGGGGACGTTTATAAAGAAAAATTGCAACTTGATTTGACAACACTGACCATAGGATCTGTGAATTTAAAGGAATTTGGGCAGTACGAGGTCCAAGTGACATTGTTCAAGCGAACATGATCATCTCTACAATCTGTAGGAATTACTTGGTGAGACCATCCTAACTCCTTTGATGTAAACACCGAAGTCTCTGGTAGTCAAAGGGTAAAAGTTGAAATCATCTCAGTGTTTGTTTCAAGGATTCACAGATCAGTGTTATTTTACATGACTAAAATAAGGAGCTCTGTTTCTAAATGGGGTTTAAGAGCAACCAGAAGTAGAGAGGACAACAGAACTGATCTCTGCGACTGATAGCTACATCACTGGTGTTTAGCAAGTATTTCACAAGCAATAGAGATCTTGGATAGGTGCCCCTGGGTTTTAATTCCTATTCAGTAGTACAAGAGTTTAATACCGTACTCTAAAGAAACCAAAACACTGGATGCAGGAATTCAGTTTTCAGCTTTTCTTTCTCTCAGCAGGAGACAGTTGTTCTTTTTTCCAAATAGTTGAAGGCAACAAGAAAATCAGCAAAATATTGAGAGAATGGAAATGTCTGAGGTAGAGAAGAAAAGAGTCTTTTACATATAAGTGTTTCCCAGATTCGAAAATTTGTTTTTTGACTCTGCTCCCACTCACTTTTCTTCCCCACTTACTGCCGTTTGCTAACAGTAAACTTTGTTCAATTGTGTCAGAGCTAACAGGAAAACAATAGTCCATCGCCCAGCAGATTCAAACAGCAGGAAGACAACTTTGCCAACGAATAAGTAAGTAAATCCATTACTTTTCAAAGCACTGATAAGTAACATCAATAAGAGTTTCATTATTGATGCGCCCATGCTCTAAGCAGCAGACAGCGAAAGACCAGATGACTCCCGTGTGGTTTACAGCCTGCTCACTGAACAGGAAACCACTGAGCTTCACTCTTTGTTCAAAAGCTGCTGCTAACCTAAATTGTCATGTAATTCTGAGAGTGGGGCCGTTGAAACTCAAAGATTTGTGTTGGTATTTCACAAACTTTGGGCAAGTCCAAGGGTGGATGCTTAGATACTAGATAAATAAGCGTGCATTAATGTAGTCCTTGTGTGATCCCTGGCCACATCTTCACTGCAAAATATTTCTTGCTGTTGTTCTTGAATACTAAGTACTGTCTACCGCAATGATGCATAAATGTCACTGGACAGGCTGATACAGAGCTAAGGTCCAGTGGGTAAAGAGGGTGATGGCGAGAGAACCATCATCCAGGACACCAGAGTAAAGTCAAGACCCAATTATGTGTCTCTTCCACACTCGATATATCTCATACATTCCCTATGGCTGTAATACCACATTAGGACTAGAGGAAATTGTGGCACTTATTCTGCTGGCTGGCAGAATGGGAAGGGAGCCATGTGCAGTGGCACAGCTGCATGCTAAAAGAGAGGTTTAGCTCCTATCTCCCTAGGCAAATTCATCTCTCAAACAATATACCGAATATGCTAAAACATCAATAAGGCTGTTACAATATTTATGTCTAAAATGAATGTTTGCAAAATGAGTAGAGCTCTCTGTAACTGCACCAAACTTGGAGCTCTAAGTGAACAAAAATCTAAGGTCAAGACTGTTGAACTTCCAAATATGCCAAATAATTTTTCAAATTTAGTTATCATCCTTGCAGCTTTCACTCATTCTGTTAAGCTAGACTCTGAGAAGTTTCACAGAACAATGACAATTTATAAAGTGGATTGTTTTTTTCTTTTTTTTTATGTCTTTAGATCTTGCCCAAACATACATGCAGTAATGGATATACATCCAAAAGGTAAAATTCTTTCAGTACTAAAATGGGAAGTATTACAGCATGACTTTTTACCATACTCATTACTTAGAGACAGTGACAGTTTGCAACACACAAGGTGTAAAAGATCAGAACATCGTAAAAATTGAAATTAATTGTAAGAAAAGAGGAAAAGAAATGGATATCCATTAACTGGAAATTGGATACCCACTAATGAAGAAAGCAAAAGGACGTTTACTTCCAGGGTGACCTGAAAAGTTGTTGGCTTTGTGATGTTATACACTACAAAAAGCCATCAATAAATCACCCTCTTATTGGAGACTGAAAACATCACTTTGGCTGATGACTTCCAGAAAGCAACTAGGAACTTTTCTTTTTCCTCTGCTGCTACTCATGAAAGACTCCCATCTTTTTACTATTCAAAAACAACAGGACAATGACACAGGATCTCTAAATCCAATTCCACGACAGACTATGGTCAGTAGTAAGCAAGTGTTTAAATCACATGGATTTCATAAGTAAAACACTGGTCCTACTTAAGGCAGTGGAAAATGATGCTGCATTTCACAACTGCAGCTGAGTTAAGAGATATTTAATGCAAAGCATACGAAATTATTTAACTAAATAAGGGCACAACTAGCAAGATAAACTTATTTGGTATACCATGTGTTTATTGTGTTACGTGAAGTTTGCTTAAATACATTCAGTATCAATGTAATACAGAAGATTTAGATCTAAGGCTGGAAAAGAACAGTTCTGGAAAAATAAAATGCAGCAGTCAATCATCTTATTGCAAATCTTTTATTCTGTAAGGATAGCTGGCCATACCACAAAAGCTCACCATTTATTCACATGCCTTTTTCACATTCTCTGAAGTGAAGCCTGCCTAGTGTTTTGCTTCATCTTGGAATTAAACCTATGCAATTCAGGAAGCTTCTATTTGTCTTGCCTAACCCCTCTAGAGGCTAGATGAAGATGGCAATATACTTAACAGGACAAGTTTTTACACCATACTTTTGGACCAGAGAGAAAAAAAAAGTTACTCTAAAAACTCCTGTGCAGGTTCTTCCTTGCAGCATTTCCAGCTTCACTTTTTTTTTTTTTTTTCTATTGAAGTGGTTAGAAGACACCTTGTCAGGATTACAAGGTTTATTAAAATATAACCCACAACACTTTATCGCTTTCTGTCACTGGCTGAAACACCACAAACAGCGACTCAAAAAACCACTCGCAGGCTCACGGAAGTCAGTGGGAACAGATTTACCTTCTGCTTTCTTATTTAAAGAAGGGCTACATTTCTGACATTGGGTTTTCACGTACAAATTGCTAACCTGCCACCCTTTTGAACAGGCTTCCTTTAGGTCACTATGAAAAGCAGGCAAGGTTGCCACAAAATGCACACAATTATAGTCCCTTGCAAATTAAAGAGAAATTAACATCTCCCCTTTTGTCCTTTGACATCAGGCATTCTCTGTCAACTGGCAGAAACACACCCACGCATATACCATAGAAACGTAACACCTTACTATTGCTATAACTGATATACTCCATTTATTAATTGGACAGAGGATGTAGCGAAGCAACAAAAGATTTTCAGACTGAATAAAATATGATCAGTCTCTACAGCTTGAGAAGACTCTGACTCCTGCCAGCTGTAGGTCTTTAGCCTGCAGTGAAAAAATATTGATGCCAGAAGGTCCAGCTAATTGCAACTACCTGGCACAAAGATTCTGTCCTCTTGCATCCCTGTACAACAGCCAGTGCACCAGAAGCCAGGAAATTGGATGTTCCAGGGTGATATATATAGGAAACAGCAGATATTGTCTCCCCTCAAGCAGTGAGCCTCTTTGACCGTCTTCCACTACCCGGATGGCACGCAGCGCTTCTCATTCTGAAGGCCCCATATGTGCAGCATAGCTGACAGAATGAAATATTCATCTTCACTACCAAAATGTCATTTTTAAATAACAGGAGGAGCGGTTTCTGGTCGGTTTGCAGTCCTCAGCTGGCACAGAGCAAATATTTGGGCATTCACCTTATGTAAAGGGAATGCCCGCAGGAGAGGAGCGACGCTGCCTCTCCCGTCACGCGTGCTGTGCAAAGGAGGCGTTAGAAGAAAAGGAGAGGGAGGGCTGGAGTTCCTCCAAACTCTGATGATCCCAGCCTAACAAAATAGATAACACACTAACCTGGACATCAAATTGTAAACTGATGTTGGATAGTAATAAATCACCCCAAAGACTTGTGTCAAACAGGCTCATTTTAGCATTAAGCCATGAAACGCACAGCTAATAGCTTTGATATTTACCACTGTTATTCATTTCTTATTGTGGAGGATAGAATAAGCATTTTTTTTTTACTAACAGAATTGAAAAGGCTATAATTTAAGACACTGATTGCCTTTTTTCGTTATTATATCAGTACCACCTAATTATACTTCATCTGCCTCAGTTTTCCTCAGTAATACTGTGGATTTAACTGGGTTTTCTTCTGATCTGTACCAGCATAACTAAACAGAAAATCAGACAACTAGTTTGCATGAATAACTCTCCCTTCCCCCCGTGAATGCCCTCAGAGCAGAGATAAAAGTACTATG
Source organism: Tringa tobata (assembly GCA_033628505.1). Taxonomy (NCBI): domain Eukaryota; kingdom Metazoa; phylum Chordata; class Aves; order Charadriiformes; family Scolopacidae; genus Tringa; species Tringa tobata. The sequence goes on along the minus strand of JAHREE010000245.1, from coordinate 4,767,638 downwards.
TATATTGAATAAATGAACATTCAATGCCATCTGCTGGGGTATATAAAACTCTGCAATGCCAGGCTCATGCAGTATTCAGACCTTAAAAGAACAATAGTGACAAATGTAAAGAGGCTGTTTAGGTGAAGACTGGCTTCTTTTAAAACACAGCTGGAAGGGGGGGCTGGGGGTTGCTGCCCATCTTTCACACTTGCACAGGGTACAACACCTGGGCAAGAACTGGGTCTGGCTTCAACTCTGTCCTTGGCACAAAAAAAACGTCCATAATTCTACCATCCTCCTAAGCATTAGAGCATGCTGTAATTATATGTTATAGGTTAGACTTAGTAGAAAGAATTTCATGCTCTGCTTTTGAAATCAGGCTGTTGTTCAGCCACAGATGCAAGATTTGTGAGGCTACAGGCAGCCTAAGCAAGGATTGCTCCAGCAGCCCAGAACACGAGCACGTACTGGGCAAGGACGTACCATGGCAGTTCTGCATTAAATAGTCACTGGATTAAATGTGCAAATCAGGGTAAGGGCAGAACTTGGGATTCTTTTCTCAAGTAAACACACTCTCCTGTTCACCAGCTCTTTGGCCCTGGAGCTGATGGTCTCCTGGCTATACCACGAGACAACCACCATGGAGCAGAGAGCCACTACGTAGAAGAGTTTATAGCCTGGTGGTTGGAGCGTTCTTGGTTTTGGGAAATATGAATTTGGAGCTTCTCAAGCTGAAACCAGGACTCCCATCTTCTGGCCCAGTGCTTTGGTATTACAGAAAAGGCATTAGCACAACCCATTTTCCAGTTCAGTCTGAAAGCAGGTGGTCAGACTTCCTTCTGCTACTAAATGAACAATACATTATTTCTGTTGAGTAAGAGGAATTTCCAGACCAGGATCCCCAAGTACACCAGAGTGAGCCCTTACAGTTTTGCACCAAGCATCAAAAGTCAAAAGAGAGAAAGGAGTTGAAGCACACCCTTCTCTGAGTGTTTTCTGTGGGCGGGCTTAGCCATGCTAGCAGTTGCAAATCCCATTTTCACACAGCTACTTCCTCATGCATTGCACAGGTCAACAAACCTGTGGTGGATTTGCTTCATCTCCTCTGGTTTAGTATTTTTAAACACTATGCAGTTCACAGATTTTTATTCCTTTATATAAGTTATTAGTTATTGTACCAATTTCTACAAAAGACACCTGCTGACATTTTTTCTCCATTTCATACAGAAGACAGAAGGACTACTCCTGCTAATACCTATCATCTTGTAAGTATCACAACATTTTTCCTAAAATTTTACTTTTCTTTCACTTCTTGATGCGTGTTGATATCATCTTGGCTATAACGCTGGTAACAGAAAACTTAATTCTCACTGGTTGTTAACACAAAATAAAACACGAGAATTTTGAAGTATATATGAGAATTTTACTTTGGGTTAGTGAGAGCCAGATTACAGAAGTGGCTCACTCACTAGTCAATTCTCCATTTATGTATGGATATAAAACACACTTTTATCATAAGATCATATGAAAATAACAGGAATCAAGCTGAACAAGTATGTCAGCGAGAAACCTCAAGGTTTAATATGTAACCAGTGCAAATGAAAGCTGAAAATCTAACAGCACACATTTTGGTGTCTTCCCATCTGTATCTGAAAGCTGGTTTTGAGTTGCAGCTCAGGTGTATAAGAACAGACTGCAAATACCTCTCAAGTAAGAAAGATTAAAAGAAAGCCCAGGTCTACTGCTTAATAAGTGAGTTGAACAAGTAAAGGATGACTAAAGAAGGTTGATGCAATCAATACTTTGGCTGCTTCAGGTTTCATAGAAAGGTTAATTACAATCAGATGCTATATGGAATTAATACCAACTAGGAGGCAGCAATAGCGCAGAGCGGAACAGGGAAAGAAGAGCCAGGAGAATATTTACTTATGCTAAAGCACTTAAGGATGTATTTGAAGTAATTTCTGAGGCATTAATTGATTATCTTTGGGAACTCTCCAAGTCGTCCTGAGTTCCTAAAGCAATGGAAATGAACAGTGGCAACCCCAATTTCTTACAAGAATGAAAGCAGATCCTGGGGGTTCATGGGATATGTGGAACATATGGAACTATGAAACAAAGTCAGTCTGAAAGCATGTTTTGGAAATGTCTGATTGTATAAAACATTGCTAATGTGAACATAAAGAACATCTCTTCAACTCATCAAACCAAAGTAATTTCTTTCTCAGCAGAAATACAACCATAATGGGGAGAAAGAAAAGAGTAGATGTGGTAGATCTTGATTTTTGTTAGGTCTTTGACATTTCTCAGAAGCTGGTCCCACAAGTAGAAACTTGGTCCAGATGAAAATGTGTGAAGTGTTTGCATAATTGATTGAAAAAAAATATATCCACCCTCAGCCTAGCTGATAGTAGTCTACTACTGAACTGGAAAGAGCTCTGCAGCAGAATAGCCTGCAAACCCAGGCATTCTGCAGGGGTCTGTCTAGGGTGTGGTGGTACTGTTTTTAGGTACAGTTATAAAAAGGTAAACCTCACCCTCAAACGTAATGTCAAGAACACTTCCTGGAGGGCAGCTTGTACACATAAAGATGTGTACAACCTGGAGAAAGTTCACAGGAAAGTAACACTGGGGATACGAGGTTCAACATCTTTTAAGTTAGTTGCCAACTCGTGAAAGCTTTAAAGAATTGTACTTGCTTAGTGAGAAGACTAAAAAGAAATATAATTATAGGCATTAAGCATAATAAAGGCTGAAACAAAGTGGATAGTAATCAATTTTTTTAGCGCCCTTGGAGGGTAAAACAAATTGGTTTAATTTGTAGCACTCAAGAGAAAAAGCATGAACTGAAAGGACAGTTAACTAGTGGAAGACAACACTTCAGGAAGCTATTGATTCCCCATTACTAGAGTTCAAGACGAGATTAAAACAAACATCAGGAAAGATCCAACTGTGTGGATGCACCTATACTCTCTCTGGTAGTAAAATACGACTTACAAAGCCACTGGCTGCCCTCAACTGAGTTGACTCAGCAGTAATCTCAGCTCTGAGCTGTTTGTGCATGTCTCCTCCCAAAGGAAGTTATGTTCCAAGGTTTAAACAGTGAGTATGAAGGGTGGAGAAGGACTCCAAAAAATAATCTTGAACAAACCTAGTACAAGTGTATGGACATATCCAGAGACATCCTGAGTCACTCTCAGCACCACATTTCTGGTACTCCACTGCTCAATACATACTTGGTATCACCTTCACTTGGGCTGCACATTTGCTACCACAAATTCTCAAAAACAGTATGTTTTCATTTTAAAAAATAGAACAACATGTTTTTATTTTAACCTGTGATATTTGTGATGAGCTAGTTAATATATTCTTCAAAGTGATATATTTAAACAGCCAGTACAATACAAATACCATATGCTCCATTCCTGGAAGCATTCAAGGCCAGGTTGGATGGGGCTTTGAGCAACCTGGTCTAGTGGGAGGTGTTCCTGCCCATGGCAGGGGAGTTGGAACAAGATGATCTCTAAGGTCCCTTCCAACCCAAACCATTCAATGATTATAATGAAAGGCACAGTTTCAAATATCTGTAATGAACATAAAATCAAACACTCTCATTGTATTTTCAAATGTAGTGACAGGCCAAATTCAGAGAGAGACCTAAACTGTCTCCCACATAGCTATTTTATGAATCCAAATCAAAAATTTAGATCCTCGAAAGCTTTGCTCAACTCCTTTCCAACCCTTCAATTTCCATCAGAAAATTTCCCATGCACCAAATAGTTTGGTTCTGGTAATCAAGTATTTCCAAATACGAAATTAATCTTGAACTTCAATTTATTTGTATTATCTGTATCTCTCTTCTTCTGTCCAGAACAAAGATTTGACAATGAAGGGCAAGAGTGACCTACAACCTTCCTCCAAAGTACCTGAGGAAGAAGAAGGTGATTATGAGATTGTAAATTCTTCCACTCTGGAGGCCATCCATGCTTTGAGAATCCTTCCTGCCAAACCACTACAAGAATCTGAATATGCAGGTAAATTTTGCTGTCTGTGGAAAATGTGCCAAACCTAGAGGGGTACAGACTTGGGATTTTCAATCCAAATATTTTTTTAAATTAAATGATTCAACTGAAAAATAAAACACTGGTGGGCAGGAATAAGAGAAGAGCTTTGTCTGCATCTTCATGTTGAACAATTATCCTTTTTATCATTCAATTATGTTAAATTAATAATTACATGCTCCTTTTTTAATTTTACATTGCCTTCACGGGAGAAATTCTACAATCCCCATCCCACCCGGAATGGCAAAAATCTGACTGGTCAAACCCACAACTGTTTCAGAAAAACTTATTGATATTTAAGCCTAGAAACCCTTAAGATGGAAAACGAATTAAAGAATACATGAAACCTTTCACCAGATGATAATGTGCAGATGAAGAAACGTAGTATTCTTTTTAAAGGCATTCTCTGCCGCTTTCAATAGCCATAATCAGCAATTACTTCAAGTGTATTTCTCAGGCATTCTTAGCCTTGCAAGATAGCTGCATTAATCAAGTTTGGGTTTACTAAAGCCATTCTAAGTCACATTTAATGCCCAAACATACATAGCCAATTAATATCCTGTTTACAGAAGTGAAATATCATCCTGGCTATCCATTGCTGGAAGCCATTATAAACACTCTGTGGAGGTTTTAAATCATTAAAAGACTGGGGGCAAATTCTAGACGAGGAAGAATGGAAACCAGCAACCAAAAATATCTGAAAATACAGGATCAATATATGTATGATAGCTGGCTCCAGTTCAAATCAAACTCAGCAGAGATTTGTCTACTGATTTTAGTGGAAGTTAGTTTGTTGTCTAAACAAATTTGAGTAATTTTATAACTGTGTGAGCAGATCACAATTAGTCTGAACACTCAGATATTCTACATTATGTTCCAAAGACCCATTTGCATATTCAATTTGGAAATCTGCAATAAATTCCAAATATTGTTTTTATCATGGTTAGTAGTAAAGACTTTCAGTCAGCAGTGAGCATGTTGTGTTGATTAGCAAGACCATCCTGAAATACCAAAAAGACACCATTTTTGTTTTGTCATTTCAGAGAAAACACACTAAACAAAAAGCTGCTTTTTGCCTTTGTGTTATGTCCAGTAACTGTAATATGGCAGGATACAAGAGAGAGGAAAGGTCTGAAGATGTATTTCAGAAGGTCAAAATTCAATACTAACATCCTAATTTTGCCATCTTTCCTAGACTCAAAAACATGCTAGTGTACAACCCGTGCGTTTCTTTTAGATGGCCATAGGTGCAGTGTTCATTAAAAGCTAAAATAAAAATTAAAAAACTCTCTAGAGAGTAAATCACCTTACACCCCTCACAAAACAAGGACACCACAATGGTGTTGCCAAGAACAAAGGTTCAAATGAAAACAAATTCACTAATATATTCACAGTTTAGGCCAAATGTCTGTCTTAACTGTGTACCAGCTCATGAAGGTTTTGGTTGGGTTTTTTTTTTTAACCCCAGTGAGGGGGTTAACCATAAAGCTATCACCAGGGTCATGCTTATGTCCTCGGTACAGCTACTAAAATAATGGGGAAGTTCTGAAAAGGAAAAAATTAAAATGCTATAAAATTGGCAAGGTCTGAAAAACATATTTTGAACATTAAAACCTCTTCTTAAAACATAGTATTGCTGAATTACTCAGGCTTGCTTTTTCTTCCTCTTTTACAGATAAACGTTGTTTAAGGCCTTCAGGTACCACTTCCCCAACGACCAACCACCACGCATCTCAGTCCCCTCACTACTCGGCTGTAAGTAAAGATCTTAAACCCTAGTGACAAACAGATTTCCCCTTTTCTGTAACACTATTTAAAGTCAAGTGCAGCCTATTTAAAGTCTCAGCCACCTCACTTTCGGTTGTACAAGGTCGCACAAGTTGATGCGAGCCGTTCCTGTTTCACTTTGCACCAATGTTCCCACCACTTGCTTTCACTTGTTGACTGCCAGGGACCTCCCATGCATTAGAGGCATCCCGGTCAAGAGAAGCACCCTTTCTACTAGTCATGGTTTCAGAGATGATGACTAATACCACATTTTTTTATTTTTTTTTAACAGAAACACACATCTGCTCTAGAGGGGAGGAACATGCCAAGTGTTAGAGGTACAATAAAAAAAAAAAATCTACTTGTTTCTGCAATGAGAAATAGTGTTTCAATCTCTGCTTTTGTACAGAAGCAGAGATTGCAGGTGATAGAATAGACAAGGTTTTCAGAACAGCAGCCGCTTTTCAAAATAATCATACTACAAAATCTGCAATACTGTTTTAATTACTTAACATCAAAATAATTAATAAAAATAACTAAATAAATAATAAAATAAAAGGAGATACACTTTATCTCATGAGCTCCCCGTTCCTTAAGCCAGAAGGGAAAAAAGCCACTTATTTTAAAATCAAGTTTTCTTTTTCCTACAATTATAAGAACTTAAGAGAAGGGTCGGGGGGAAGCCTGTGTCTCCTGAACTGTTCCACCAAAGGCTACAAGGTCCCTGCTATGCTTTGCTTCTTCTTATGATCTATAGCTTTTCAGCTCCCTGTCTTTCTCTGGCATTTTGTATGAGTATATTGTAAAGCGTAATCTAATAAATATTGTTAAATATTAATATCAACTTTAGCAATTCCTACTAAGGACTTACATCCTACGGCAACTATTTACAAAAGCTTTTCAGCAATGTTCTCCCACTAAGAATATGCTAATTATATGGTGTATAACCTAACACTTTTTTTTTTTCCTCCACTGCTTTACCATTAACTGTAAATTGGCTTCAAAATGCTATAATTTTGAGTTACAAAGGTACCTTTAATTTTTGTTTTTTGGGGTGAAATTGGAGACAGATTGCTATCTTATTCATCAAGAATCTAATGAGGTGTCTAATTGATCATTTCACTCAATCATAAGATTATTTTAAAAGCAGGTTTCTATATACTTTTCCATATACTTTTTTATATTTCATATACTTTAGATGTAGCAATCTCTCATTAAGTCACCTGATGAAGGATAAAATATCTGATTAACCTTGAAAGAGAATTATACTTTTTCTCTTATTTCCAAATCTTCGAACTATATGCTAAATATTTTCAAAAAGAATGCAATTGTCAAGTCAGGGAAACATGATTTTTTCTATGTTTGCTGGAACAGCTGATTTGCAGAAAGTGTTTCATTCGATCAACCAGAAAAAAAAAACATAAAAAATTCCAAGCAAAATGGAATGTTTTTTTTTTTCCTTTTAGTTCATACCAGAATACAAAACATAGAGCCCAATAATTCCTACAAATTAAGAGAAAGTAAGCACTATAAAGTTTGCAAAATGAAAGGTTCGACTGACTCTTCTAAAATAATCCTGATGTAGCTTGTAAAAAAGCTGAACTGAGAGAAATTCTAGTAAACCAGCTTCAAAACCTGCAGAAATTAATAGCAAAGGTCCCACTGACAGTTTGTCAGTTTAGATAAAGCTCTAAATTCTAACAGGATTTAGCAGGTTGGATTTAGATGTTTGTCTGCCTCCATGAGATGTGCGCTGACATTAAGAAAGATGAACCAAAGACAGTGCAAGCAGGTAAACTCTGCTATTTGAGAATGCAACTTATATTTTAGTACATCTAGAGCTAACAGTGCTTACAGAGGAATCCATCATTTTTAAATAGCAACTCCATTGTTATTAAATGTTAACATACCCAGTGCTATTAAATGGCTTTGCCACAAGGTGGCATGAACAGCACAGAAGAATTTTTGTCAACAGTTCTTTTCTAGAATTGCTAAACATGTAAGGTGCCATTATTTTATTCAGATAAATTTGTTATGGCTTACGTGAAGGAGAACTTAAGATATATGGTACATCTTTTTGTATTAGTTAGGACTTCAGTATGTAGAACTTATGAATATATTTTCAAAATCTAATGCAAAGAAAATAAAATGTTTCTTTATTAGTAAGGTGACCTATGTTCACCTAAATCTGTCGTATTTTGGTAAATTTGAAAACAAAAAAACCCCCACAGATTTACTTTCATTGATTTTTCAAGACTTTTTAAAATTCCTATACAAAAATCAAAACAGACAAAAAATGCATCCTAAACAACTTGACAAGCATGTATATAAAAACGCTGAACGATATTTCAATTTACAATACCTGAATAAATATCACCCTCAAGCGTTTCATCCTGAAAGCCAGAGGTAAAACCAAAGTTCACTGTGTTTTATCAAGTATCATAATGATTTTTTATTTCCTTTATTTTATATTTTAAGTTAAAAAAAAAACCCAAAATACTTGTTTTCTCCTGCTTTAACTTAACTAATTCCTAGTTGTGCCTCTTATAAAATGCCTGTTTGTGAGTGGTATTAAAAAGATATACTTGGCTACAGCACAAGAAGACTCTCAACCCCTCTATGATCAGCATAATTAGCTAAGTACACTTAGGGTGAGAGAAGTTATATAGAGAGAAGTTCAAACAGTTGAGAAGGAGTTATAAATTGCATCTCAACCCATCCACAAGTCCACCCTTAAAAAAAGGCTAAATAAAGTACAGATTGAACAAAATCCTCACTCACAGCCGATTGGCCTCACGTCCATAACAGCTAATGGAGATGACACACACTCAGTGCTGTCCAGCGACCTCCCTCTGAGGTCTAGGCTGTGACCTGCCTTCATTCCTACACACAACCACCTACCACTGAACCTCTGAATCTTCCAGCCTCAGCTCCACAGAAATTAATGCTTCCCATTCAATAGCAGGAAAAGTTACGGAGACACAGATGCGTTAGGTATGGAGAGAGCAACATGACCCTGGAGCAAAGAGTTCTGGAGGTAGAGCTGGGGAGGGGGAAGGATAGGGCTGGACTGCCAATAATAATAACAATACCAAAATAAAGTTGTACCTTGATCTGTAAATTATATGGAAAGCACTCTATTAACAATTATTAATAATTATCTTTAGGAGAAAGAGTGAAAATACATGGACCCCAGGTAAGCAGAATCTTTTATCAATTAAAATTTTTACAGGTCGTTTTGCCATTGAATACATTTTTAAGAGCTCGCTGCCATTTTGCTAGCACTAACTAAAGGATAAGAGAACTCATATCTGCAGTCCTTCATTATCTCACTTTTTCACATTGGTGGTTTATGTCTTTTACCCCTCAGTGACTTTAAAATGGCATATTAAAGTACGATGTTATGTTTTGTAGAGTACATAAACCCTTTAACTGTTGACACAGGCACGTCTGCTTAATCTAAACTTTTTACATTTCTCTTAGTAAAACAAGGAAAGAAGTTTACACAGGTTTTTGTTTCTTCTCTTTTCCAGAACCCCATGCCTCCCCCACGGTAAGTTCACTTAAGAGATCATTTACCTGTGGTTCCTCAGGGAACTCAGTGCTAATGAGCACTTACGTCCATCTGTAACACTCAGGGTAAGGAGATGTCTGGAAGTGAGCCAGCATCCTTTTATTACCTGGCTCTCCTTGGACTTTTTTAGCTTCTGAAGTTAAATTAGGAGAACAAAACATGAGCCATTAGTGTTGATAGCTGGAGCTTGGCCTGCATCTCTAAAGTCAACCTGGCTGAGCCTACCACCAAGTCAAAAGCCCAGAAACTTTGAATGTGGTTCAACCTAGATATAAATTGTTGGGGAAAAAAAAAAATCTTTCATCTATTTGTATCAGTGCCTTTGGCTCTGTTCACCATGATAATATTGACTTCATTGCCTCTTAAATCCTTCTGCCAATTTTTTGCTACAAGTTAAAATAACGTCCACAGAAATCAACTGTAATATTGCCTCTTACTCCCATAGAACACAGACCAAGTTCTATTCCATGAATATATTTTCCTATTATATGCCCACAAACAAATAATTGTTTCTTGATCTTTTCAGCCCCAAATAACTGCTATAATTAAGACATACTTCCAAAAAGTCATCCAGGACTGACAAGTTTATTCCTCAGTGCCTATACTGACTGCCATAAGAGCTGTAAACAACTTTAATATATGATTCGCTTTACAGACATATTCAGATTATTCTTTAAGTTAAAATGCAAAGTAAAACCACAAAAGGACAGCATAGCTTCACAAATTCAAAACTGTAAAAGTGCAGAAACAAGAACATTCTGATCTCATTATTCCACAATATTTCACTATCTGTTTCTATCTGCATTATGGCAACCAGTATGGTTTTTAATTATCCCAGTTGCAGCTGGGCGATGACTGGCAGGTCTCAGAGTACAGGCAGAGCCTGCCAACATCTGCCAGAAAGCTCTGGGCTGGCGTTAGCTGTGAGTTTTCTGTGAGGAAGAACATTTTTTTCCTGTGTGTCTGAACTGCAGCACGTTCCCCAGCTGGGCCTGATGCACAGCTATATCCACCCAGAAAGATCAACACTGGAGAGCTGTACTTGGCACACACAAGCAAAGCCCACGGAAGCGATGTTAAGTGGCACGTAACGCAGTACAGTAATGTCTTGCAAATGTAGAATATTATCCAAAAAATTACTGTTGCTACTGAAGGGCCCCAAGAATCTCCTGGACCTGAGCTAAGCTCAGCATAAATACACTGAAATGCTCTTGGAAAATTCCGGTACTGTACTTCTTAAGCTTGCACTTACAACGCAGTCTCTGCACCTCCTTTATTCCCTAAGCAGTTATATTAAATTCTCCTTTGACTTCTCTAGGCCTCTGAAGACACTGCCAAAGCAGTATCAGCCGCTTCCTCCAGAGCCGAAGACAAGCAGCCAGTTCCTCCACACGAGGAAACCGCTCAGCCAAACTCATACCTTTCCAGTATCAGCAAAAGTCACAAGGTACGGATGCATTCCTCATCCTCGATCTCTGAGAATCAAAACACTCTCCCCAGTCAAAGCATGAGAATTTGCTTCCACCGCACCTCTGCTTTTACTTATGAAAAAAAAAGTTATTCTTTAGACAGCTGTGAATAATTGAGAGAAGTGGTATTTAGTGTAATGTGAAACTAGCATTTTTTAAAGAAAAAGCTGCTAAAATAATGGTAAAGAAGTAAAGGAGTAGAAAAGTAGGCGGAACTTTCACAAACACTTCATTTAAGCTTTGTCCTGCTTTTTTCTTACTAACACATAGAGGTTTTGCAACAGCTTCTAAGTAGAAACAATTGCACTTGCTTTAGCGCAGTTAGCGAATGAAGTGATGGGGAAACACACTGACCACACCAGAGATACAGAAACACACTCCACATCCCAAGAACATTACATTCAGCAAAAAGAAATGACCAACCCGTAGCCAGAAGTCTTCCTCCAGCCCACGAGACCAATGCAATCCAGACTATGAGTCGCTTCTTGCCCTCCTCCGACATACACCACCCGTGCAGCGTGGATGAGCACCGAGTCCTGACGCACAAAGCACGTGTGTCCAGCTGTATGACCGAGCATACACGTGTGTCAGCTTATGAGACTGGCTGCCTTTTTTTTCCCCACTTAACACACGTATCTAGTCACACGAGCACATACGCAGGCTGCTCCTTGCCGTGTAAGGAGACACGTAGGTGCTCTTGCTGGGTGACCAAAACGCACATTCGTAAGCGGGGCCGGTGGTGGGCACACGCTGGGATGAGGAATGACAGACATCCAGGGGCCACAGGGTACAATGCTCAAATGCCTCTCGGTGAAAACCTATTGCAGCCAAAAGTTTGGGCAAAACCGAGCTGTGCCATTCCTGTCCGTCCTTCCATAAACAGTTTCAATTTCAGTCCATCAGGATGGAATTTTGCTTCATTTTACAGAGGTCACTACAAACCCCGTGGGGAAAAAAAAAAACCCTAATATATCAATGAATTAATCTTCTGCTTAAAGTTGAGTATATTAAGGAGCGAGCTTTAAGTATTGTGGGTTTTTTTTCCTGAACGATGCTTAAATTCTTTCATGGATTAGATTCCAAAAGCTGTTGGTTATAAGACCTTTTATTAATATGAAGTAGCTTCCTATTCAGGTGCCTGACCTGACCTACAGCTGCAAAGTTCCAAATCCCATGATTGATGCCCTCCCTCTGTAGGGCAGCACATACATTGAAAGCTCTGTGAAAACTGTTATGAGCCGTGTTTGCCAGCAGAAATCAGCATGCAAAGCACTTGGACTTGAAAGGTCCTATTATAAAACCAAAATCTGCAAAATAAATGCATGTCGTTTCTTATGCTAGAATTAAAAAGCAGCAGCAAAAATCATAACCACCAAACTTCACACTGCAGTTATAGATACCAAAATATTTCTAACAGGTTTGGGTTTTTTAAATTGTACTAGATTATTTTTTTAATCACACGAGTAAGAGATAAAGACCACACGTGATCTGGGGAAGGCGCTTCACAAATTTCCCACACAAGCACTAAACTCAAAGCATTTCTCACGCATTTTCAGTCCAGTCACATCTTTGTAAGGAGAAAACATACGTATGGGCTGCAGGGTGGAGGAGTACGGCGCTACAGCCGGTATCTGCTAGACTGTAAGCAAAGCTGGCAAACCACAGATGTGATTTAGCAGTGCTAGTCCTGTTTTCTGACAAGATTTGGCAGGCTTATGAAATTAAACACATCATTATTTATACACTCATTATTTATACACTCATATAAATAGCCTCATAAAAATTACATTCCAGGATCCTACACATGCCTGTATCTTAGAAGCTTTAGTGATATTTAGATTTTTACATGCCGATGGGAAGCAGGTCATACGAGTGGCATGTCCCCTCATGGCAGAGGCCAGCCCTGCAAGCACAGCTTTACTATCCCTTAACTTCACCATGCACCTGATGTCCTGAATACAGGCTTTCACACATCAAGTAATGACCTTGCTAACAACTTGCAGAAGCTAGCACAAAAGCAACTATCCCAACCCAAAATAGTTCCTCTCCTTTCTCCTAGCCTTTCTGAAACTTCCTCCTAACAGATCATTCCCAAATTTCTTGCCTCTTTAACCCTCTGTGCTGATGTTTTCAGCACAGGCAGAAGGAAGAGACCCCTGCTCACTGAACGAGTGTTGAAAAATAGCTCCTAGGGTTTTCTATACCATGTTTTCCTTTTGCACTCTCTGTGACCGATTTAGCAAAATAAATTCATGTTTTCTCAATGCAGGAGGTAAGCTAAGCAGGGACTAAATCCTGGAGCCCTCAAAAAACTACTAGATGCTTATCCACACCTTATGTTACTAGGTAACTTCTAAAATCTGGTCCTCTCGTTGATTATAAGATACATACTGCTGAAAAGCACGAGTGTCAATCATACCTGGGACATCTAATAAAAGATGTCAGACTCAATACATTGTCCCTTTTGGGGGGGAGAATATTTTCTGACGAACCTTCTCCAGAAAGGAGATCAGGCATATCAGGAGAAGGCAGAAAAATGTCTAAACACCTAGTTGAATCAGGACCATGAGGAGCAGTCTCCATTTTTCTTTTCCTGGTTTGCATCTTCTTTCCGCTCTACACTTTCCATTCTGCCTTTATGAATGTTTCATTTTTTAAACTCTTCAGTCTTCAAGGAACTCACCTCCATTTATAGCCAACTTTAAAGTTCACAAGACGACTTTTTAGCATGAGAGGAAAGGTGTGAAAGAAAGCTGATAATCATTCATATCTTTTCTCCCCTCCTCCCAGAATAAATCTTTAACAAAGACTTTTCTCATTTACTATAATAAATTCAGTGGATGCTATTCTTTTTTATGAAAGTCCATAACCTTCTCCTCCAAATAATTTATGTAAAAAAATAACCAGTCTCTGAATTTCTATGGCTGTAATAAAATCCTTCCCTTGCCAAGGGCTGTTAATTTTCAGTGATAATGTAATCAAAGTATTTAAGTACTCGAAGTGATTTTCATGACAATCAAAAGTTTTGCAAATAATTCTTTCTTTTCCAGACATCTATCTGTTAAGGAACTAAACAAAGTAAGTAATCATCTTTGTATATATTAGGACCATAAGAACCACATACATTCTATGGCTACGCATCCCCTCTTGTATTTTAGCCTATTAGGTAAAAATACTATAAGAATCACATTAACTTTCTGTAATAAGCATATCTATCTTTCATGTGTGTAGCATTTTCAATACTGCTACTCTCTGAATGGCAGGCAAGTTCCTGAAGTTGCTTGCAGAAATTAAAACATACACACAGTGCAAAGCTACCTTCCCAAGTACCCACATAAAAGCGTTAAGCACCCACATAAGAGATGCTGTGGACGCCTATGATCGGTGAGCTGCAAGTGAGACACTCTCTTTCAGAGAAACAGAGATACCACATAGATTTTTAAAAGCAGAAAACTGAAATTATAAGGTCAATAGAGGAGTGGAGTAGTGTTACTGTGACGTAAATACCTCAAAAATAAGATGATCCTTTTCAATAAGAGAAAAAAAATCGATGAATTCTATACCCAGAATAAACCTCACTTGTTACACACACACCTCCCTTCTTCCTTTCCTTTCCTTTCCTTCCCTTCCCTTTTCCTTCCCTAGGGCCTCTCACACATCCTGCAAAACCTGTCACCTCAGACAAATGGCAGCTTTGCCTGTAAAATAGCTCTGGCAGCAACCGCGGGGGCCACCACACTGCTGCTCAGGCACCTCCGTGGTCCTACGGCTTGCCCCAGCCGAACCCCCTGACACCCTCCCCAGCGCCCTGGGGACCACAGCAATGCATGGTCACGGAATCGTGGAATTGTCAGAGTTGGAAGAGATCATCTAGTCCAACTCCCCTGCTAAAGCAGGATTGCCCAGAGCACATCACTCAGGACTGCATCAAGGCAGGTCTTGAAAATCTCCAGAGAAGGGGACTCCATGACCTTCCCAGGCAGCCTGTTCCAGGGCTCTGTCACCCTCACTGGAAAGAAGTTTTTCCTCATATTTGAGTGGAACTTCCTATGTTCCAGCTTGTGCCCGTTGCCCCTTGTCAGATCGCTGGAAACCACTGAAAAGAGTCCAGCTCCATCATCCTTCAACCCACCCTTTAGGTACTTGTAAACATAGATAAGGTCCTCGCTGTCCTCTGAGCCCAGCACAGCCCGCCTGCCCAAGCTCACACTCCGCTATGTCCTCAAACCTCCTGAGGCATGGGCAGCCCTGTGAGCCCCAGTACGTCCCCCTCAGTTCCTCTCCCACCGGCCTCATCCTCCAGCTCACGACCCACCTTCCTCACAGCCGGTCTGCAAAGCTCCACCAAGGGCAGCTCGGGGCTCCTGGCACTGCAGAGACACGTATGGTCTCCACACCAGTGATGCTGGAGCAGCAGCTCTGAGTTGCCCTGTCTGACAGGGCCTAAAAGGGCTCTTCCCTCCCTCCCTGCACCTCCAAGGTGACCACTTCTCCTCCCAGCCCTGCCACCTGCAACCCCTGAGAGAGGCAATGCTGGAAACGCACCTCTAGGCATATATAAAGCAGAAAGGAGTAACTTTTACACAGGAATTGGTAAAGGCAAGCAATTCTTAACTTTTTTGTTCCAGTTTCTGTAAAAAAGTTTTTAACAAGCTCCTTCACTTTCTGCTTGGGCCAATGAAGCAAAGCAGAGGAAGTGGGTTTAGCAATAAAGGGATTTAAGTTTTGACAAGTGGTTTCCTTTATGATGTATTGAGATACAGTCCCTACAATAATGAAGAGTGTTAAAAGATGTTTGTAAAACCTGAGGGACAGGTTATAATTTATGGCATTTTGCATTTCTTACTGAATGTCCTATTTCATGCACTCTTTCTATCACATTGTTTTTATTTCTTAGTGCAAGGGAACAGAGGAAAGAAAAGGAATCTCTGTGCTTGTTTAGCCCAGCCATTTCCTACCACAGAGGGCTGTAGCACAAATCTATCGACTGGTCTAGCTCTAATTTCCTAAATCTTTTGAGTTTTTCTTCTCCACAGTTACGACTGGGAGACTGTCCCAAACCTCACTCCTCCCGTGCTTAAAAACTCTTCTGGTTTGAAAGACCATTACAAAACATGGTTTGATTGCAATATCATAATTAACATTTAAAGCTAAAAAAAATTATATATTGGCAAGAAAGATAATATTTTAACACAAAAAGCTTCATCTTGTCCTATATACTGACTCATTACAAACCAAATATGAAAACACCCCCAAGAACAATAAATATCTTACATCTGTAATTAATATTTCTGGCTGGGCACTGTACAGCTGCACAAACACTGCAGCTCCGAACAGGCCCTTAGCTTGGCTGCATCTTAAGGAGAGATATTGTACGTCTCATAACATGGAAAAGATAAAAATTTGGATCCCTTCCCACTCATCTGAAGACAATAAATAGTTTCATCGTGACCCGGGGGAGGAGACTGAGTGTGCCTTTGTCAGGGTTTCAGGCATCAAGTGGCGTGTCCATAGGTCTGAGAGCAGGACTGTTCTTCACCAGGACCCAGACAGGCTGTAGGAAAGGGTCAAGGGGACCCTCCTGAAACTAGAATGGACAAATGCAAAATCCTGCCCTGGGATGGACTAACCCCTGTGGCAGCAACTTTGCTCAAAAGGACCTGGGGACCACAGCAGGCTGAACATGAGCCACTGGTGTGCCCTTGTTGGCCACAAAGGCTAATATCGAGCTCCATCAACAGATGCATAGCCAAGAGATGAAAGGAAGGGACTATTCTCTTTTGCTCATCACTCATTAGACAGCACCTGGGGTACCACACAAGGCTGCTGTTGACAGAGTGGGTCAGCAGAGGGTCACCAGGGCATGAGCACCTGCTCTGTGAAATGATGCTGATGGATCTGGGCTCCCTTAGCCCGGAACCCAATAGCAGCCTGCCACTGCCTAAAAGGCAAGTATAAAGAAGGCAGAGCCTGGCACTTTACAGAGTGCACAGTGGAAGTATAAGAAGCAACTATCTTGAAATGAGACTGTTTTCAACCAGAAATAAGGAAGAAAAAAATAATTATGAGGGTGTTGGAACAGGTTGCCCAGAGAGGCTGTGAAATCTGTGTTCTGGGGGTTCGCAAGACCCATCAGGACAAAGCTCTGAGCCCAGGTCTCATCTCGCAGTTCACCGTGCTTTATGAAGGAGCTTGGACTAGTGACCTGCCTAGGTCCCTTCTGACCCAAATGAGACTATGAATTTCTAAGCAACGGGAAAACATTTTAAGGAAGACTTAAAGTGCAACATCTACAAAGAGAAAAAAAATATTCTCTTTAGTATTTATGTATTATAGTCTTGTGTGTATCAAATTAACAAACAAAATAATTACTATTCTCATGTGAATCACAATAATACAAAACTACAGTGAAAGGTTATGAGTAAAACTCCAGTCTTTAGATGCCTGTCTATCATTCACATCTTTGTAACATAATATGCTGAATTTAGACTCTCCCCAAAGTCATTTTGAATGAAGTGTCTGCCATGACAGTAAAAATAATTGTACTGTCAGTTAAGGAGCCTGAAAAGAAATGACTGATTTTAATCTTTGGATAGCGTATCTCCAGTCAATCAAAATCAATCTCTTGATTTAATACAGGATCAATGAAGGAAAACCATATTTAAAGCTAAATTGATGCACAATAGTCATCACAAAATTATGATTGTTGCAGTAAACTGTATGTTCACTTAAAACCCTAAAAATTCAGCTCTCATTACTGCCAGCGGACTGAGATCAGCCTTAAGCCTGAGTTTTTGGCAAAGGGATCGGGTATTAATGATTTAATGTCTATAAATTGTTTTAAAATAAAAAGATAGTTTGGTCTGTTGGGGTAAGTTGAAGTTGCTGATCTAAAGAAAAACATTGACTATCTTATTATTTTATATAGGTACCTGGAAGAGAACAAGGTTAGTATTTAACAATACAATATTAATTTGCTGTGTTTCCTTCATGTTCTAACAACAAAGTATTCTATCATTAAAACTCCAGCTGAACTGATCAGTACAGGAACCCGACATCTATCCCGCTATGTAACATCAGGCTGTCTGGCTCTATATTTAGATGAGTAAGAGACATCCCCCAGGTATAAGTCTGCTGAGAACAGAGAGATTTCGAGTGACCTCAACAGTTGTGGAAGATGTAGCAGAAAAAAGGAATTTAACTTGGCATTAACTACAGCTACAGGGTATCACATTTATTCTAAGCAAATCAAAGTCTTAAGGTCCTGGGGAAAATAAGAGAGTCGGAACCTAAAAAAATGTGGGAGGAATATCCCCAAAAGACTGGATCTGTACAGAAAGTATCTCTATTTGAAAGAAAGATTTTTAAAAGCCTTAGATTTTTAAAGCTACAAAAGCAAGATGATTTAAAAAAAAAAAAAAACACACCACCAAAATCATGTTTTAAAAATATATCAGTTCTTTAGATGTATATACAGCTTGGAAAAAACAGCTCAAGCCACTTGTGTCTGTGTGCATGAAAATCCATGAAAAGAAACCAAAAACAACCTGTTACTCTGAAATACGTCGAAGACAGACAGATTTTTATGCTGTTTACACCCCTGTGTTAATGTGTTCATAATTTCCTCTGGCATTTCCTTTTGCAGATTAAGGCACAATTTCCTGATATTGAGCCAGAAATAGTATTGATTGCATTAATACACTCAATGCATATCTATCCTCTCCTATAAAAAGGATTTATGAACCCTCTATATACTTCCAGTACAGCGTTCTGCTTTATTTACCATTATGTTAAGCCATTATTTGGCATCAGCAAAACCTGTAATGCTCACCATGTATCATTCAGTACTAGCATAAGTGAAATCCCACTGAAATCATTAGCTGACTCATTTAAGCCAGACTGATTGCAGCCTATTAGCTTTCTCTATTGAACTGCCCCCCCATATATGAATTTAATTAAGTGAATTTATTTTGCAGTAGTTGCTAGATATTGTCAAAGCTACGCGTAAGAGGAAATACTAAGCTCCTATTCTTTTTAGGGATCGTTACAGATTTGGGGAACAAACCTGAAATATCTTTTCAAGCACAACAGTATAAACCAAAGCATCATCCTGAAGCCAGGTAGGAGTCTAAGAATTTCATGAATTTTTTACTGGATGCTTCAAGGACTAAAAATTCTGCCGTAGAAAATTATACTTCACTGTGCAATAAAAGCAAGAAGATATCACTTTCTGATGCCACGTAGTGATATATTATGGTTTGCCTTGATGCATAAGAACCATCTTTGGGAATTGCTTTCAAGCTATTTTAATTCCCCATTCAATTTTTATCTTTAATAACATACTACTGTATTACATTTTTGCCTCACTTTCCACATTAGGGTGTTAACATACTGTATAAGGAGGCTCTCGCATCTCCAGCCTCAGCATTTCCTCTCTCTCTTATTTTCTATTTTTATATACAAAGAATACATACTTGGCCTTTCAAAGGCCAATTATTCCTCCACAGAAATCTAACCCAGTTGCTCCCATTTCTCTTTTCCAACCTACACAAACTTTTCTTTTCTAAATGTGCATTAAAATCTATATCCACCTAAAGTACTCAACAAAAACCAAAAGCATAGGATACAGTATAGGAAGCATATGGATGATTCCACAGGTTTCCTAGACAAATACTGAATCTCTCACCTAGCCCTGTTTACAATGATGCCATTTCTCCAAGATAAAATCATTGCCTGGAGTAGATGTGACAGTATTTGTGACCCCCAGTATTTTGTCTCTTCTTGTGTGGTACCAGTGCCTCCTACTTGAACTTATTTGGTCAGTGCTCTTCCCAGTGGAACCGTTCCAATTAACAGCACAACAAAATACCAGCTGGGTACTCAGCAGAGGTCTTAAAAAAAAAAAAAATCAGAAAGGACAGGGAACAACTGCTCCCTGGGTCTTCCTACAGAAGGACTGGGAACATCAGGTGAAATCAGCAGGGAAACAGGCTCGGAATGAGTAAAAGCAAGTTGTGCTCCTCTACAAATGCAGCTCAAACGTGAACAGCTCACCAAATACTCGTGGAGAATAAAAATTTATAAAACTTCAAGAAGTGGGTGGTAAAATTAAAGGAAGGGAAATCATTCAAAAGATGCTAGATATAAAATTACCATCCAAAACCCAGGAAGGCCCAAATCTGCAACCAGCAGAGGCAGGGGTATTTGGGGGAAGCAGAGCTATGCATGGCTCTCTAATTTGACTCTTACTTCAATACTTGCCACTGACAGAAATATTTTTTCTGACGTTACTTTCCTTCATTGCTTTCTTCTAGCCTTCAATCTACGCGGAGCTCTAAAAGCCTTTGCACCTCAGGTAAGAGTCAAAGATTGTTTTGAAAACTAAACCAGAGAGAGAAAAATAAGAGCAAGAAAGAGATTCGTGTTTCTACGTGCGTATGTCTGCGCTGGGGATTTGCAATGCATGGAGTTAGTGCAAAGGGATTGTTAAACAAGCAGAACAATGGCACAGTCAGCAGCAGTGAAGAAACAAGCAGAGTTACCTGCTCAGCTGTACCCTGTGCCTGGTTCAAGCTAAGAAATGCCCAACCTAGAACGCAAGTGTTAAATCACTGCAAACCCTCACACCTGGAAGAGGAAGTTGGATTTGGATGAGCCACTGAAGGACAAACAGGGAGAGGAAGAGAATTCAAGTTGGGCATCCAAAGAGACACCCACAGAGAAAGAGCATGCTGTGAGCACAGTCTCTGCTCTTCTAGGCAGAGATGCAATCAGCTGGGCTAAATGGAAGCTACAGATGTTCAGGATATTATAGAGCAGCTACTATGGGTTTAATGCCTTTATGTTAACAACTACACTATCTTTGAAGAAATTGCTTTAGATTTATCCCAGATTCCTAGAGGGAAGAACCTGTAGGTGCCACTATCAAGCAGGTCTGACAAATAATTATGGTCGGAAATGGGACATCTCCTGGACTGTGCGGATTTACCTAGGGGAATGCACTGGAAGTCAACATTACCATTGATGGGGTGCCCTGTCAAGAGAAGGTCCGTGGTTCAGCTTGCCCAGGAACTGCGGCCCATTCCCCTGGATTTCTTTAAGATTCTCAGACCTGAATGCAACGCACAGGAGCAGTGTCACTTTATTCATATGGACACTGTCTCCCTAATCTTGAAGGTGATACTTCTACAAACAAATACTAAAATTTGTCTTCGCTTTTTGCTGTCATATGATATTGTATCTGCTGTTCACCAACCCTTCTACCTAATTTCTTTTAGAAAAATATGGCCTTATTAGTATTTAATCTTAAGTTAAAAAAAAAAAAAAACACAACTTTTTTTCCTTCTGAATTTACTTTTATAGGGTCCACGTTAAACGTGGAGAACTCGTCAGTGAAGAGGTCACCGTCTCCTACACCGTACACAGCACACAAAGAAAAATCAAAACATTCACTTGTAAAACGGGAAATGCAATCTCTCGCCCAACCCACTGAAAAGGTAAAGAACCCTCCCCTTCCCAAAGGGGCAGGCTTTTAGAAAACAGGATTATCGCTACAAGGCACACACAGCCCATAAAAACTGTGGTTTACTGAAAACACCTCCCCACGAAGCTAAATGGTCTGAAAGCTGTGGGCATCCAGGGCCCCTGAAAACAGTGCAAGATAAGCTCTTGAAACCAGGGATAAGAATTTACTTGTCTAATTTGATTCACATTTCCTAACAGGACTTCTCGATACAGACGCATTACAATTATTTTTATAAACTGTGTTAAACTTGCTTCAAATACAGATTAAAAATAATCTGTTTTCACCGGCTTTTGCTTCTGCCAGCTGTGGTTAATTTCTCTACGCTGATTTTGCTTTCTTAAAATTAAGGATTTAAACAAATACGAATGGTACATTGGAGAATATGATCGCCATGAAGCAGAGAAGGCACTGTTACAGGAGAACATTGTAAGTACAATTTATCTCGGAACCTGGGGTGTAAACTTTTGCAGAGTGTCTGTAAACTGCTCGCGATGGCTTACAAATGCTTTTGTGAACTAACCACACATTCCACATTTTAAATCTGCGTCATACAGGATGAGACATTCTTGGTTAGAGATTGCTCAAAGAAATCAAACGCTGAACCGTATGTTTTGGTTGTCTATTATGGAAGGAAAGTATACAACATTAAAGTACGTTTTTTGGAAGAGAGCCAACAATACGCACTGGGAACAGGGCTCCGAGGAGAAGATGTAAGTAAAAATCCCACCTAATGTTATAGTCGACTGCTTTTATGTCACACTTCACTAGTTCTTAATACTAAAGATTAATTATAAACTCTCCCACATAAAAAACTTGCTGTTTCATTAAAGTTCCTTTTACAATACTCTCATTTCAAGTATGTCAAACTTCAAGATAATAACTTAAAACCGTATATTTACATACCACGTTCAAATACAGATTTAAATAAATGTGAAAATTTCCTAAGTAATTATGATACTTCTAACCACTCTAAGTAACACCTGCAAAGTAAAGGGGAAAGAAAATCCCCCCCTTTCTAGGCATGCATATTATTTTAGCTTAATTTTTAGCTTGTTATAATATACGCATATATTTAAAATGTGTACAACTCCACATATGTGACAGTATGGCCTGTTACTATTATTACTGCTTAATGTCTCCAATTGTCTGTCTCATATAGCAAAAGGGGAATCAACATCTTTTAAAAAATGAGAAAACAGGGCAAAAATTGTCATGGATATTCAGACGTGATTAAATCACATGGGTCCCCACCCAGCAGTCTTTCCGACGTGGTAAATTTCCATTAGAAAATCCCTTTAGATTAGCAATGCTTTTTTTACATAATTAAATTCAATTATATTAATGATAACAGTCTAATTCTTATTCTACCTAGAGAGTTAAACGACAAATACTGTATTTGTAGGTCTTTCACACAAGAAAAAAAACTTAAAACTGAAACAGTCATCTCTATAAAGATGTAATACTTACAAAAAAAAATTAAAAGAAATTTAAAGAATGTTCAGCTGAACATGAAATTCAGCAAAAGGGAAGACTTTTGCACAGTAAAAAAGCAAATCAGTAAACTACCATGAACGTTATTAGCTAGGTAAATGACAGAAATCTAACGGAAGTGTACTAGCAAAACCTCTGTAGCTAAGTCTTCAGTTATGGCTTTTTTCATGCGTGTCGACACTTTTAAAAATTATCTGTTCTATAAATAGAATTTAAAAAAAAAAAAAAAAAGAAATCAAAACTGACCCAAGCTAACTTGACAAATTTGGCTGGTCCAAGATTTACATTTGGATTCTTATTAGAAAACGTGGGATAGGATTTCCGAGATGAGGGGCAAGTTTTGCTGGCAAGCTGTTCTTCAGGAATAATGGTTTAATAATGAGGGGGAAAATATCCTTCAACATTCAAGCACACTGTAACAGTAGGAGAAGAAGGGTGAAACAAATCAAGAACTGTACTGCAGCCACCATTACCCTGGCATCAGTCTTCTGTAAAATATGAGCTGCATTTCTGACCTGAACCTCCCAGATAATTTTCTGGAGTTTGGCATAATTTAGGTGAAAGTAAGTTTAGGTTTCCACAGCTCTTACGTTGTTTAGTCTTCCTGCAATGGCCCTGATTGAAAAAAAAAAAAAGGCTCAGATTAGAAACAATGACTGACTGAAACTATGGAATGGAACTGAATTATGGGACTCCAGAGGATAATGTAGCATGTGCATGGTACACTACAGAATCAAGACATACAACTAAATTTTCATCATTTTAACAGATTTAACGATTAAAGTAACTAGAGAATTACCTGAACAATACATAAACAATTCAAACAATTATTATGGAACTAAAAAAGAGAACACAATTCCTGCCAAGTCAGGAAATACCAAAATATATGGCTTTGTTGTTTGTTCCAACTTGTGCACAGAAACTCCGTACCTTGAACAGTGGGTCTGGGCTGACAACAGCCAAATCGTAAAGTTACCATTCCACAATAAGGATTTCAAGCACCCAGTTAATAACCAACGGTACAGCTATGACTCAGCTCTACCAGGCCAAACCTGTAATCATGACATATTATCTTAAGCCTTTTTTTTTTTAAATACTGAGTATTGTTTCTCTTGAAATTGTTTCTCTCTCGGAAATCCTCCCGTAGATCAACTACAACAGAAAAACCTCAGAGGTATTTTGCTATACAGCTCTGTGTAGTACCAGGGAGCCACCAAAATGGCAGCCTGCCACTTCCATGCATTATTCTCAGCAGTAGATGTGACAATTAACACGGGACTGGGTATGAAACACATGTGAAATAATCAACAATTAATGGCACCCACCTTGCTCAGCAGAGCTACTTCCATCTCAGGCACTCTGAAAGGATGCCCTGAAAATGCCATTTCTTGAAAACTCTTGTCTCAGTTTCTGCACCTCACTTAAGATTCTTATCTCAGGAGGGTGAAAACAATTTGTAAGGCTGGGAATTACAGCAAAATTGCTGCCTGTAATTTTCCGACGCCTGCTAAAATGCTTTCCAGAGTGCTCTCCACCGTCCCTCTCTTTGTTACACCACATTTTGCAGTACACCAGCGATGCAGACACACCAGCTGCTTTATCTAGATTAGCTGAATATTCCCTCTTCACCAGCTAAAGAGAAAGCAAACTAAACAACAAGCAGGTGCAGACCTGTTACATGCCTCCCCAGTTGCTCATTTTATTCAAAGGTTCAATCTTACTGATTCTCTGCAGCATGTTTTCACTTTAGGATGAGTCTATTTCCATCCATGAAGAACTTTTTTTTCATTATCATTATACACATTCATTATCCTATTGCAACTCTTGATTTTTTCATATACAGTTTAGCAGGTATTAACACTTCGCATGATCAAAAAAAGACTTTTGATTAAAAAAAAATTTTAATGTATTTAATTCAACTTTCATGACTGCATCATTAACTCTCATATAGCCCTCTAAGGCCACAAGGGGAAGGGGGTAGGAAATACTGATCCTCATATTTGTGTTTATTTTAAAAAATTGTTACTTCTCTGTCAACGTGATGGTGATCAATGACAAGTAACTGAAGTCCCATATAGCTAAATTAGTATCAAGCTGGAATATAATGAATACAAGCAAAGAAAAAAACAACAAACAAGCAAACAGTAGTGCTGTATCTTTTGCTAGCAATTTAGCCACAGATGTTCATATCTACATATATATTTCACGTATTATACTGAGCTCAATAAAGGCCAAATCACATAAAGCTATAAAGACCAGATCCCCAGACAGCACAAACGTGGAATTTAGGTATTTACATTCAAAATTGCTGTCCTGAGCACCCTCTACTTGGCTGTTGTCTTCCACCACTACAGTCAATTTTCAATATTAAAGACTCAGAGATACCTGCAAAGCTTCTCTTTTCATGTACACAGTTTTTCTGAAGATAAAGAAATCAAAACCTTGCTCACATTTGAAGCGGATCATGACAAAATTTAAATCTTTTTTCTGATTGCCTTTGAAAATTAGATCTGCCACACACAAAATACATGTTTTCAGCATGTCTGCAGCATCAGGCTCAACTCACAATGCAATAACTAAAAACAAATGAACAAAAAAATCAAAAGCAGGAGTAGACTCCTCTTCAGCTCAGTGCCTGTTTTACACAAAAGCTTAGAAAATGACCCAATGTGTATCTCCAGATGGCGCTGTTGTGGCCACCGATGTCTTCTCCATCCTCAACACTCCCTACCAATATTTAGAGCCACTTTCCATTTTCAAGTTATACAAGTCACAACTCAACTCAGTTCATTTCAAAGTGAGTCAAATGGATCAGCTCAAACTACCTTCATCAGCCATTAAACTGGCCCGACTGGTTAGAGCAGATGAGGGAGCACTTCCGCACCACCTTCCACTTTTTGTGTCAAAAGTTACTGCCAGGAAAACAGGCACAGTGAACACTTGTCAGGGGACACTAACACATCCAACTGAGATATGTTTACAAGGTAAACATCTTGTCTGCAGCTTGAATGACAGCTTGAGGGACAAACAGTTCTCATTCAGGATGTGTGACATAATCCAGAGTCCTATCACCACCTACACACAATTCATAACCACGGCTTTCCTTTCCTTGAGACCCTATTCCTGTCTCCCCAGAACAGCCTGCAGACCAGCAGACAGGACATTCCTAAGACAGCAGAGATCATTTTGATGGGAAATGAACAATTCTGCAGTATTGCATTCTCTTCATCTTTATGACTTTAGGTGTCTTTATGCCTAACAAAGCATGGGTTTCCATTAAAAGGGCCGAGGACCTAAAATTCTGGACCATCAGTGCTCATCACTATGATATCTAAGTCAACTTCATGTTTCAGCAGCCACGAAAAGACTCAGCTTAATATTTTAACTCTAATTCAAGTACAGGAAAAATAGGAGAACACCTGAGACATTCTCCCTCATTACCAAAAATCTACAGCTATAAGGTACTGTAATGAATAACTTAGCCAAGGAAAGCCACACTAAACTTCCAAAGCAGATGAACAATTACAGTCAGACTTTTTATCTTTCCAACCAACAAAAAGCATTAGAAAACAGAACTCATGCTGATAAGGAGTAAGTTTAGAATAAAAAAAAAAAGTTAGGATTGCTTTGGCAGGGCATGAAATACAAACCATAGTCTTGCCTAGATTTCTAGTAGTAATAGGGATCTTGAACATAAGGCAAAAGACAAAACAGCCAAATGGAACAAATGTATGCAAGTAAAAATAATCAAAACAAAACTTTAAAACATTAGCACACTGGTTTTGAGATCAAATCATTTTCATCTTAATAAAGGAACAGTTTCAACAAATCACAGATTTAATCAGATTCTGTGTTATTAACTGGGTGTGGATCAGCTGGAGATGACAGAGACTACCATAAGAACCCATCACATATACAACAAATGCCCACGCTTACAGTAAATGTGATGTAACATAGATAGAGCATTAACTGTTAATGTCACAGTAGGCTTGCATTACTGTGTACAGTTCTAGTGATTTAATACTGATGAGTCCAAAGAATAGCTCAAGAGGAGACACCTCAGTGGTGTGATGATGACAGCTCCCAAGTTACACACAGGGAAGAGAAGTATTTAAAGTGAAGGACTGCTAACCCTGGGAATGGCAGGATTAAGAGACTCCAACCAGGAGAGGTGAGGATAAATACCTTGGATGGCTTTCCGTTTCTGCTTGACCAGTTCAGGAATCTCGAACCACAGCTTCATCATTTTAGGAACAGGCTTGGGGGATGTCATTGTTTTGAACAGCACAGAACAAGACTAAAAGTCTACTGAGACACCTCTTGTTCTATACTTTAAAATGATTTTATAGCAACTTCCTCAGTAAACAGAATGGGAAAATAACAGGTACATTTAAGAAGGTGCAAAGAAACTTACGGTGAAAAGTATCATCCATTACTAATTAAGCATAACTTCTGACAGGGTAAGGTTAGTAATAATTTACAGTTGCTTCATCTTTTCAAGACCTATCGTGACATCTGACATCGCAAACTTTTACAGGTGACACTGAATTCTCAGGGTTTAGACATCTTAGCCAGCTGCTTTCTCCTACACAAGACAGAGACACACAAAGGAAGTAAGAGGATTAAAATCTGGTGCTTTTTCTTTTATGATTGCTTTCATCTAATCTAATCAGAATTCTATGCAAAATATTACCTATTTCTAGTACCATTTGCAAGTCTTTTAATGTTATAGATAAAACCATATAGCAATTTCAGCTTCAGTCACTGATTACAGTTTTTCTTTTTCCCCCAGAAATTTAATTCTGTGAAAGAGATCATTGACTTCTACAAATATGTTCCCATCACACTCATTGACGGAAAGGATAAATCAGGAATCCAGAGAGAACAATGCTACCTTACATATCCATTGAAGTCGCACAAAAGATGCTTTCTGCCTTAATAACATCACTGATTTTTTTGTATAGATGTAAATAGAACAATTATTTAAATGTCTCCAAAAATCACATTTGCCTTTGAGTGAGCAGCTCCCCGTAATACTATGAAGTCTAAATGTTCCACTAAAAGTCTTCACTCCAACTGAGGATACAGATCTACTCCGGTTTTGGATTCTTGTAATTTGTTTTTAACTTTGAGAATACAGGTAAAGTATATGCCATTGGATTAATTCATAGAAAAGTGTTAACAGAGACTGACTCCTGGTATCTTCACAGTGATTGAGCAATTTGCTTATCTTGCACTCTACCTTCTAACACAAGACAAAACACGAACTCAGTCTTGCTTACCTAAATGTTGCTCAAGCTCTTAGTAGCAAAACCTAATAAAGCATACTACAATCACACAAAAAATACTCTTGTTTTTAAAAATACACATGAAATGCTATTTATCTGAGTACTCACTATTTAACAATTTCCCTTAGTGTGCATATGTGTCTGCACAATAACTAGCTGCACTCAGCAGGCACTGACGTCAGTGTGTGTCAGTCTATGCTCATAAGTATTGGAGGAGATTATAAGGCTAGCTTCAGTTACATAAATTCTATTACTTAACTAACACTTACTCTTTAGCTTATGTAGTAGATACTTGTACTCCATATCTGAACCTTCAAACGCTCACATAGTAAGACCATTATACAAACAGTCCCTTTGAATCCATCCCTTGTGCAAATACAGAGACAAAAATCATCAGTAGGAACAGCAGATGTGCTTCAAACTCAGCAAGAAAATATGTTCAAATGAGTATCAACGACAACGAGAAGGTGGTATTTTTCAAGCAAATGACAGTAATATTTATTCATATAATTTGAGTTTTGGAAGGCTTAACTAAATTCATTATAAATATGAAAGGCAAACTTCAGTACTTTTCTGCAAAGCATCCATAATCTTCCTTTCTAAGCACACTCACAAGTTTGACTTGGTAATTAGAATATAGCAAGGAAGCAACGTCAGTTACTTTATCTTTACAGAACAGGAACAAGAAGAATAAAAACATTCAAGCCCAAAATATGATATTCCAACCCAGTTTATGGTATAGTATGTACTAGCACAAAAGAGCTCTAAAAAAATTTAGCAGTTGGGTATTATTTTTCCTTGCAATCTTTTTATTTCTAAATGCTGCATCAAAATTGCAAGGGAACATTCTTTATAATTATTTCTCTCAAACCACTGAGACTGTTAAACTCGAAGGAAATTATTCTGACATGATATTATCTAATAATAAGAATGAAAATTAACAAAACATAAGTTGCTAAGTAAAGGTTGGCAGAGCTCATAAAAAGGAAGAGAGACATGATGTAATCTGCTTTAAGAGTTTCATAGCCACCATACAATTTAACTTACAAAACGTTCTCATGTTAAAACAAAACGTTTTCTAAATTAAACCCATGAGAAAAAAAAGCCACAGTTTAACAACTTAGATAGTAGATTATGGTAGTGACATACAAAGCTTTGCAGATGTTTACTAAAACAGTAAACTTGCTTACAAAAGACAAGCATTGCTAGTATGCTTAAACCACTTAGAGTTTATAAACGTGAGCAGCAACAATTCCCCCATCCTCCCCCCAGTACAGCTTTCATGAGGAATGTTCTAATTTTGCCAGTGACAACTCTTACCAAGCAAATTCAAAACTACATATTTAGTAGCTTCTACAGAAACAAAATCAATTCAAACAGTAACCTGGCCTGAAGGAGTTAAAACAAAGGAGGAATTTTAACCTTTTTTTTCCTTATGTTAATGATTTCAGTATTTATTATATGTGATATGCCAGAATTTCAATGGAAGCTTCAATGGAAGCTGTTTTCACAATCCAAAACACAAATAGTACTGTTAGATTTGGCATCAAAGTATATGAAGTGAAAAAAACCCTCTAGTGTACCCACCTAAAAAAATATAATTCCATTTGAATACAAAATGAGAACTGTCATTTCATTATTACTGACAAAACAGACAAAAGGAAGTTTGTTCTGTGAAATACGTTAGTCAGATACAAATGATAGAAAAATTGTCCATGTGTACATGACAAAAAAGACCTGACTTAAAGCACCAACTATCTGAAGGATTTTTTAACATTGTATTGCAAAATGATGGGAAAGCAATGTTGTAACTTGCTTTGAAAATAAGCCTCAGTCAGATGTAGTTTTAAAATATTTACATTTCAATGCAGATACAATACATACCTTATCAAAACAATATATAATCTGCTGGAGTATATTAAAAAAAAAACAAACATTCCCAGCTTAAACTGTTTACAAAATTGCACCAACAGTGAAAAGCGTCAGGAACTACCAGGTTTTCCAAGAGGAGCCCCAGCTCAAACACAGAACACACATCCAGCATTAGAGTCAGCATTGAATTTTGTATCTGTAAAAATGTAAGAAGTTATTTTAACTGCAAATATGTGCTTCAATATAGTTCACTCTATATGATTTTAAAATGATTTAAAATTGACAAGTTGAAGAAAAACATTTATTGTTCACATACAGAAACATTAGACTTCAGTTTCATCCATCCCTCCTCTTCACTAAAAACTTGAAATTTGGCCCTGAATTAAGAAAGTGTTTAAGCATCGTTTACACGTTACTGAAGTCAGCAGATATACGTTAGATCTACATATGTAACTAGGCACATGCTTGTATGAATTGAGGCCTACAAAAAAATATACTCTAACAACCTCTAAATTCTTAAGAAGGATGAAAGATTGCATCGAAGACCTAGTTCAACACTGTCAATGTAAAAGCTGTGCAACATGGTTTTTCATTTTGAAAAGTCTTCATCTTCAGCGAGTTCTTCGTGTAAATAGGCATTAAGTCACCAACTCGAGTTCTAACCAAATGCCCTATTCTGCAAATGTGCTTCTATCAGGCTACACACACATGATGGTAGAGGGTTTATGTCTGATCATTACTGCCTTCGATTTCAGGACAGCCTTGAGACCACACAAAGAAAAGCGCTCTCCTACCTGATGACACGTCTGGCTTTGCCTACTCAGAACAAAGCTGACAGTGTTCTGCTCTCTCAAATCTACGCAATACAGGCTAGATAAAGACTAAGACCAAGTAAACAAAATCAAACTTTTTAGTGCCATCTGACCTAGTGAAAGTAACACTGATCCCATAGATTCATTTACAACCTTGTATCTCCTCTGAAGTCTGCAGAAATGCTTGTGTTTTGCAGAAACAAGAGTATTTCCATTTCAGTTTTACTTTTTACGCGTGGTGCTTCATTTACCAGTAAAATCTATGATACACATTTGCTGCCCACAGAGGATCAAAGGTGTTTTTCAGTACATGTATGCTCAGCCTCTGAAACATCATGCTGTAATAAAGCAAACTAAACCCTGTTAAATTTACAAAGATCTCATCATCTAAGATTTTAATCCCTACAGACCTAGCAGAAACCAGTTACAGCACAGTATCCTAGCACACAGAATGGTAACTAGAAAGACGTTTGCATAGCAAATCTTTTTCAAATTTCTCCTACGGAACAGATGAAGTTGACCTCCAAAACAAATTTCAAACATGAGAGTGCAAAGTAGTGCTCAATCCTCACTACTGACTTCTCTGTATCTAACTCTGCTCTCCTCTCCCACTTTGCTAACAGTAGAGACCTTTTGGCAAAATAAAGCAGTTATTTCAATCTTCCTTGTTAGCAGTACTCATTAAAAGGGGAACCCCCTCCTCCATCCCCCAGTCTCTCACTTAATGCTTTTTTCCTGGAAGAGAAAGAACATCCCAACCCTTGGTTGCCTCTATCAAGTGCCTTTGCCCATGACTTATCCATTCTTCTTGGTCCACATATACTCTTCCACAAAACCAACACTTAAACATACACTGAAGTGTTTCAGCTGGTGAAGAATCCACCACCCGGTAGTTGTTTTTATGGGTCTTTTTCAGTTTCATTTTTAGCATATTCTGCTTTTTTGTTTGATTTCCTGTCTCAGCATTCTGAAGAGTAAGACGCTTTCGATAGCGTTTGACACCAAGAAAACTACTTGTCCTTTCTGACAGAACCACTTTCAGGACTTGACCTTTATACTTGTTGATAGTCTTCATGACATTAATTATCTCTGGCGAGTCAACATCAGGATGGTTTAGTACCACAACTGGCTGGTTGCGACGAGGGCATTTTATCAGCTGATCCATTCTCAGAGGGACAAGCCGAAGACGTCTTGCTGTCAACAGATACATCGTGTCAGAACCCGAACTGGTTTCCGACTGAGTTCTTGCTTTCCTCTTAGGAAGCTCCCTGCAGCCTGCTTGTTTCGCCTTCCTTTTAGGACCTAGTTGACTTTTCGAATAGTGTTTGCTTTGCCTGCTCACATCAGTTTGTTTGCTATTATTTTTAACACTTGCCTCTCGCTTTGGTCTCTGCCTGAGCGTTATACTTCGGGACTGAGCATTCGGTTCACTCTGATTAGGCAAATATGGCAAATCACTGGCACGTGTCTCAGAAACACTGACAGGAACCGGTCGAGGCAGAAACATTTCATTGCAATACACAGAAGGAGCTGATGTTTCACTGCTGTCTTCTATTCCGTTTGAGTTTTGACTGCTAGTAGCATTCAGCACTCTCAGCATTGTCCCCTTGGGGATAAACACTGGAGTAGCAACATGGGAATTTTTAGTTACCCGGCTTTTAGATGTTCTTGCAAATGTAAGCAACTGATCTTTACTGTGTTCTTCATTACTAATTACACTGCTTCCACCATGCACTTGAGGCAAAGACTGTTCCAGCTCAGTGGCAGGTACAACCCTCTCACAGCTGGCTGAATTTTCTTGAGGGAAAAACACCTTTTTACTAGAAGCTTGACATCTCAAAGGCATGGATTTCATGTTAGGTTCAGCAGCAGACATGAGCCGAGCGATCTTTCTACACAGGATTGTTGCTGACTTCTTATTGCATGTTGGGTCATCCCATCTGATACCCTCTGGAACGTTTTCAGACCCAGAGCTCAGAGAAAATACAGACGAAATAACAGGTCCCTCAAAAGTGTTGTCCTTGTTTTCCACCTTCTGTAGTTCTAATGATTCCAAAAGAAGATTGTTCTTTTGACTTATGGTTTCAGCAGTCTTTACTTTGCTAAAGCCAGAAGTCATGTCCTCACAGGGTAGAGTTCTCGTAACATGAAAGTTTTTTCCTGCTTCAGAAAGCGTAACAGATTTTTTATCTAAACCCTTACCAGCTAAATGTGTTTCTGTAGAGCTGACTGCCAGACTCCTACATTCTTTGTCATCCCTCTTTAGAGGCAATGCATCCTTTTGTTTAAGGACTGCAGAAGAGGAGAAATTTTTGCCCTCCTGAGCAGTCTCTACTGAAACGTTCTTGGAACTTTTATCTTCAGAAACAGCAGCATATTTTGGAGGGGATATATCCACAGCTTCTTCATAGCAATACAAGTCATAATGTAAGTTTTTTCCATCTACTTCCCACCTTGAGGATTTAAGATCCCTTTTTTTTTCAGTACTATTTATCACCAGAGGTGGAGAACAAAGTTCTATAACACCTGAATGGACATCAATACCTTTCACCAAATGAAAGCATAATTTTGATGCATCTTCCCTCTGTATAGATACAGAGTTAGAGTCTGAGAGTTGGGAATCATAAAAACAAAGACATTCAGAATTCTTGTCATACGTACTATCCAAATTAAGCTGGTTACTAACACTGGATAATTTGTCTACATTCACTTCCATGGTTAGTAGCTCATTTTGCGACACAGAAGATGTTTTCTTTCCTTCTGTGTATTGTTCTATACCTTGATTCTCATGGTCCTCTTCAGCAGCATTCACAGGTTTGTAAGTTGCGTCTTTCATAGGAATTAGTTTAAGAACCAGCTGCTGTGCTCCATTCACTATTTTAATCTCTACTATCTGAGCTAAACAGTTAGAAGGAACTACAAGTTCAGATGGTGCAATTACTGTTAAAGGCATCCCAGGTTGTAAAGGCTCTGTTTTTGGAGAATAAACCTCAACTTCCACACTTTGATTCTCACACACACCCATTTCAGATGGCTCCAATACTGTTTTATCCTGGGCTGATGCTGTGTTTATGCTACGTTCTACATCACGAGACGAACAGACTGTTTTAGTTGCTTTACCTGGAATCTCGCAAACTGTATTTGAAGACGAATTTGAAACTTCACTCTGAAAAAGAATTTTATCATATTTCCGCTTTTCAAATAAAGTGCTCCGACTCAGCTTCTTTTGCTTGTGGTTTATAATAGTATTTGACAGCCGTTTTGTGGGCGTTTCGTGTACTCTTCTCGTATGTTTTACTATATAGTCATGTCTAACAGCACCATAATCACAATATTCACACTGATACGGAAAAGTTCCAGTATGTTTCACCAAATGTCTCTGAAATTCTCCTTTGGTGTAGGATACATTACTACAGTAGGAGCAAACAAATTTAATTTCTTCATGTTGACCTACATGCTTTTTATACTGTAAAGGATCCTTTGTTGAAAATCTGCATTTATCACAGTAGTATTTACCTGGCAGAAAGTTTTTAACTTTAAACGTTTCCTGGGTTTTACTTGGGGATTTTTTTTCAGGTTTTTTAAAGTCTACACCATTGGCACCCTCAGGAACAAAATGGAAAGCTGGTGGTGTGATATGACTGCACTTCTTACAGATGAAATTTTTGTCTTCAGTCCACCCAAGCTTCTTATGCTTTTCTATATCTTGCATTGAAATTTTCTGAACATTTCTGCATTTTATACAGCTTATCAGTGACGACTTATTGTTCTCAGCCTCAGTGCCTTGGTAACAGCAGTTCTGGTCATCATCCCCTTTTGATGGATTTGTTTTATCCTCAGAAGATTGCTTTGGGGATGTAGTTAAGGAATTATTTTTATCATTAACTTGGCCAGGGTACAATCTTGGTAAAATTTCCCTCATTTTTTTCAACTGCATTTCAGAAGACGTGACTCTGCACCAGTTTTGTCAAACACAGCAGCAACAGAATGTTTTCTTGATATTAGTCTTTAGTATGCTGCTTATCAATCAATCATTCAGGTCACCAATCTGCAGAATATACACTTTGGAGGAAACGGTGATCAAGGAACTGCATCCATATTATATTCCACGTTCTTAATTTTATTCAATCAACGTGAAGCACTAAGGAATAAAAAGCAGAAGATTAAGTCAGTTACTATTCACTGACAGCTGAAATACAACAAACTAATAATTGAACTACCAGTGGACTACAGCTGAATTACAGAGTGCAAGTCTACTGTTAATATACCACTGATTGTATTCTGCACATACAACCATTAACTCTAAGCAAAACACACCAAATTAAACACCTCTTTGGCATTTGCTCTTATTCAAAATGTTCATAAATTCATAAAAATTATCTGCTATGCATTAAAACCTAAAGAGTTCATGCTATTTCTTCCATGTCATGAAAAATTTTACATTTAAGAAATGAATTTATAAGCCTAACAAGACACTTGGTAACAAAACTGAGCAGCAGAATATGATTTCAGTTCATATACAGCCCTTAACTCACAAAAATATACTACGAAACACTGCAAGTGACACTGGTTTGTGAATCCCAGTAGGAAAAAGGAGAGCGACTACAATGGTTACTAGAAACACACAACTGCAAGTTTGTTTTTAAATAAAGGAATTTTTAAGTTAGCATGGCTATTACTAAAGTACAGAAGGAAGTTCTTTTCTAATCGGTGCCAATGTTTCAGATCCAAACAGCCTTGAACACTAATTCATAAAAAGATGTGATTTATACTTCACATGTTCTGTAAGTAACGAAGTCAAAACAATCTGCGGCTGCAAAATTAATTACTTTCACTTCTATTAATAGCACAGTGTAATCACTTCTATGTATGTGGACAAGCATATAAATAATTCACTCCATCCTCTTAATACAGAATGTGTCAATAAAGCAAAATAAGCAATGCCATGGAAGGCGGAGGGAGAACAGTACTATCAGTGTAAAACCAACACATTAGCTTGTGCTGTATATTTGGCCCCACAGGTTCCAGCACTCTTAGTGCCTCTTTTCTATATTTAACATGAACAAGATCTCCGGGTTCAAGCTTTTGCCAAGACTATGAGACTACTGTTATTTGGAAAATTAAAAACTAAATTAGCCTTTTGAGACATACATTAAACAAAGTCCAGAGCTAGCAGTAACCGGTAATATCAACTCAGTATCTTTTTTATTCAAACGCTCTCACTTATAGACATATCGTTGCACAGATCTACATCCACATCCACATATAGACCCTATTCCATTAGGTTATTTCTACATTCTTTCACATTTCAGTACATCATACAGAAGGGTTCTACTTCTGAAATACAGTTCCTGTCAAAGTCTACCTACAGAGAGCAGGGTCTGATTTGGGCTCCAAAAGCATCTAAATAGCATCCTATTACATTAACCCTACATGAATGAGGGAAAACTTCACACTATGGTACACATCCACATTCGCCTGACAGAAGTAAGCACCTGATCCAGAAAGTTATTCTTGTGTCTCCCTGTGCTCCACCTGCCAATATCCCTGACTGCTATAGGAATGCTGCCTTAAAGACAGGTCTCTGCAATGAGCAAGTGTACCAATGTAATATCGAACAACAGTAAAATCAAGTTAGAAAACTGGTTAGGGACAACATAATGGGCTTTTCACTCTGTAGCGGATGGATGCCTGCGCACCTGGTAAAACTCCTTAGAAGATAGCTCTTAGGACTTAGTAATCTCATCTCATTGCAGTGCAGACAGCTATACATACCTATGTTAAAAACATCTACATCACAATGTGAAAAACAATCAATGGTAGCCTCCCAGGAAGAAGGAAAGTATATATGACTACTGTATCATAATCCGAAGATATTTTTTTAAGTAATTCTAATGTTCATAACATTATGCTCTCTATTATCCAGATTCTAAAGAGGAAAGAAAAACAAAAGCTTCTGGTAGTATCAGATGGACACTTCTTTCCCTGCCAAGATCACTTCTTATGCTTAAGACACTTGTGCTGACACACAACTGTGATGCTAGGCCTATGTTCAGGAGATCCACTGGTTTATTTCATGAGGAAAAATAATAAGAATTCTTGATAAGATCAAGATCCAGACCAAAGATGCTTTGAAGATTTCTATGCAGCTTTAAGAAAGAACAAAAATTGCATTTGAAAGGAAAGGGTGAAGTTAGATCAATATTTGACCCTGTTTTTTTTTCCTGTTAACAGCTATCCATCGATACTGAAACTGCCCTCCATACGAACTGATCAAAAGATAAGCACGGAGCACTTTATGCACATCCTTGGCACAAAAAAAAAAACCCACCAAAGTATTAAAAAAAGAGTTTTCTTATATGTTTTTAAATACTGCAAACAAGATGACACTTCTTATATGTTTTTAAATACTGCAAACTTCACCTTATGGGACAACACACCCTTAAAGAGCAATAACGAAACGCTGTCAAACACTTCAAGAACACTCCAATTTACCAGACAGATTTGGACTGCTCAATCCAAGAGGACATCAAAAACATTTAAGAGAGGTAATTCAAGAACAGAGTAGTAATCATTCTAAACTTTCCTAAATCAAACAGCTTTACATATGAAAATGAAAACAAATAGGTATGTAACTCCCAAACCAAGCTTTCACTCAGACCTGTGACAAATACCACGTTGCTAGAATCCAGGCTTTGAATGCCATTGGAGTTACTGCACCTGCATTTCGGCTGCGCAGTGGGTTGACCCCAGCCTGCAGCCAAGCAGCAACGCAGCCACCCATCAGCTCCCCACCCCTCCCTGAGTAGGAAGGGAAGTGAACTGGAGAAAAAGAGGAGAAAGCTTATGGGTTGGGAAAAAGGCAGTTTAATAGGTGAAGGAAAGACACAGGGAGGTGGCACAAAGGAAATCCCTCACCACCTTCCACAAGCAGACCAATGCTCAGCCAGTCTCCAAGCAACAGCCACCTTGGAAGCCAACCCCCCCCCCTTCCCCTTCCTCTATTTCCAGTTTTCATTTGCTGAGCATGACATTATACGGTATGGACTATCCCCCTGGCCAACTGTAGTCAGCTCTCCCAGCACTATGTCCTCCCAATCTCTTGCCCACCCCATGCCTACTCCCTGTAGCAGAGGCAGGAGGGGGGAGAAAACCCTGGCATTGTGCAAATGCTGTTCAGCAGCAGGCAAAACACAGTGTTATCAACACTGTTTTAGCCACAGATCCAAAACACAGCACTATACGGGCTGCTATGAAAAAATTTAACTCCATCCCAGCCAGACCCAGTGTAATGTGAAAAAGAACTGAATAACCAGTTGATGCTGAAGTGACATCGCTGCTGCCTCCCTAGCTACTTATACACCAATCTTTCCCACACATCAATTAGTTAATAAAACACATTTTGATGCAAATAGGTCCATTTCATCATTATCTTGGATAAAACAAGCCCAAAAGTACACTGTAGTTTCATTCTTATACTGAAAAACAACTATTTGCTTTTTTGGTTACTTCAGAAAAATGAGATCATCAATGTACACAGGTAGTGCGATCCAGCATCTACTCACTCCGTACCAGTGGGGGGAGAGGGGAAGAGAGAGTGATGAGGGGAATCAATTTCCCTGAAGTTTTGTTTTGGTATTTAAAGGTTTAGCAGAAACATGCTTTAAAAAAGATTTAGTTAGAAAACACATACACAATTTTTCAAGTTACAATCAAATGCAGAGCACAGAGACCAACCCAAAGATATCATTAAAGGAAAACCTGAAAGTCTATATGGAGTCTGAATGGCAAACACAAGAACAGGATAGATGAAGAATGGAGTTAAGAGATACTAGGACTGTTAAAACCAACTCCAGTCACTGTCTTTACAGGAATGGATTCGGAAAAAAAGTTTGTAAAAATACTCTGAAATACAATAAGGTACCTGAATTACAAAAAATGTAAAGGTCCTAGTTTTGAAAAAAATTGGAAGCAAAAACTTACAAGGTACATGGAAAAAGGACAACAGAAGGAATATAAACCTAACTCATATATGCTTCTTCTACCAAACACCTGCAATACAGCAACATTTAAAGGCTGGCACTTAATAGAAGTAAATATTCCCGTCTTTCACACAACACTGGTATATCTTGAGTGTTGCTGCTCAAGACAAAGTGATCAATAGATCCACAGGAGTCAAAAGGCATTCCAAACAGTGGATATCACATGTACATAAATAGGTTAGAAAACAAAGACCAATTAAAACCAAGAAAAATAGGAAGAAACATCTTCTGCAGCCTGACTATGCCAAATTCATCACTAGAAGATCTTCTGCACTGTAGTAGATTACAAACCACTGATGCAGCCACTGTCAGAAATTGCCAGTCTCTACCCCTGAAATCTCCATTTACTTCAAATACATTAATATGTTGTTTATAATTTCAAAGAAAAATATTTAATTTTCCAGTGTTTTAGTTCCTTTTTTTATCTCAATGCTGCCAACAATGAAACGGGTGTGCCGAGCAGCATGCATTTATCACATGATCAAATAAATGAGCAAAGATTCAGCAAAGCACACACCTCACACACTAAGTTCAGGGGCCGCATCCAACAATCAAGGCCCACTTTGGTATATAAATTTTCTCCTAAGAGAAAGAAGTTTAAACAGAACTTGAAGACACTATCATGAGGATGTGGTGTATAAGTCTCTGTAAAAAACTTGAATCTCTGTGAAAGTTTAAAATTATCTTGTCTGTATCTCACAATTATGTATATGTCACAAACTACCCATTTAACACCAATTGACTCTTTGTTAAGCAAAGTTAACTGTTTTTACTGACCCAACTACCTAGACGCCTATTATCAGTCACTAATTTTAGTCCTAATGACTAGGAGAGATCCCAAGTGCTTCACTCAAGTATAACACATTGTATGAATTAAAAGAATGGATTTTGCATTAAAAACAAACGAGTCAAATACAACAAAGTTTTACCTACAATCCTTTCATGTTTTACAATAACAGCTAAGCACGCAGTCATAACACTTTTTGCATCTGAAATTCACACAAAGTTTTTCCATCAAAATGAGTAAGGAATGTCAATGCAGAGAATTAAGACGAGCAAAGAACATGCATCAGGTTTTTACAGCTCACTTTTATTATAAAATACACAGTTACTTCACTCTACAGAAAAAACTAATAACATTCAGGATTCTTAATACTTACAAAGTTATGCAAAATATCAATTAAAAGTAAATCACTATTTTTCAAATGCATAGGTGAAAAAACATCCAATTGTTTGGCATTTATTGGCATTGTATAAAGGCAGGTATATATAATGTACTACACAGTACTCTACTGAAATGGAGGTCTGCTTCTCTGTGGCTCTAGGACTGAGGCCTAGCTTTATTTCTGTCTGGCATTTCTGGCGTATCATTCAATTGCTTGGTGGTCTTCTTCCAATAAGCTAAGCAACGCACTCTCAAATAAATACTACATCAAAAGCAGCGTCTTCGAGAGTACTCAGAGATGTTTATACAGTTATCATTACGTGTATGAACAACTTTTATGCTGCACATTTCAGCATTTCACACAG
Source organism: Tringa tobata (assembly GCA_033628505.1). Taxonomy (NCBI): domain Eukaryota; kingdom Metazoa; phylum Chordata; class Aves; order Charadriiformes; family Scolopacidae; genus Tringa; species Tringa tobata. The sequence goes on along the minus strand of JAHREE010000245.1, from coordinate 4,727,225 downwards.
TTTACAACCGTCTAAAAAATCTCTCTGTTGATCCAAAGCACACTGACTAGGATTTAGCACTACCTTACTCTAAGCTTTAAGGCCTGCAAGCAACAAAGCAATGAGGTATGGCACTAAAGGAAATGGGAGAGGAGGGGGGAGAGTCCCATTCCTCTGCGTCTAGTTCTAAAAAAACTCATGTAGATGCTAAAATGCATTTCTACAGATTTAATTCCTGCTAAAATTAGCCGCAAACATAAGTATTTGTAAGAAAAGGACCTTGACTAACCTTTTACTGTAATAACAATGCAGAAGAGAACGCTAGCAAAATCCTGTGAAATACTACTAGTTCTCTTCATACTAAAACAGACTTTTTTTATTAAATGTATATTTTGGGACGCTTAAGCTACATCTGTAGTAACACTGAATTATTCAGATCACTTATTTAGAAGAAATCCAAGTAATTTTATACATCTAAATTACCTTGAGTGTCCAGTGTAATACTTTTTTTATGATGAATTCTCTTGCAACAAAATTTCATGTAGGATTTAATCAAGAGGATCTTGTGCCCAGATAGAACTCTCTAAACAATAGTTCTCTAAAGAATACAATTTACATACAAAATACAGGATGTTCTGTTTTGCTCAGTAATACAGTTACTAACCCGAAAGCTTCTTTCTTCTTCAGGAAGAAGACCAAGACGACAAACGTGGACAACAGCTTTGCAGTCCAGTCGAGCCTAAAGCAGCCTGATGGCGTCCACGAGCCAGCAGCACCCGCCAGCCAACATCAAAAAAAAATAAAAAAAAATAAAAAAATCCCATTTTCTTGGGCGTCCAGCCCACCCACGCTTAAGTGCTCCCGCCTCTCCGGGGAAAGGAGGCCTCTCTCGCTCAGGGCCCGTCTCCGCAGGCCGAGACCCGTCGCTGCCCGGGCGAGTAGCGGACCCTCCGCAGGCCTCGCAGACCTCCGCCCGCCGCCGCCGTCACCACCACCGGAGAGGCGGCTCC
>JAHREE010000245.1:4687886-4725917 GCA_033628505.1 Tringa tobata | reverse complement strand
GTGACTTCAAAGTTAAACTCTTTTGCTGACTGCTCTGTTAGCATGGTTTCTGTGTGATACGAGGAACCACAAGCGAGTTACATCTTCCAATGAATTCCGTACTGGAATAATTGGAATCAGGGCTTGACCTGCCCCTCCTGTTGTCTAGACGTGAACACGGATCTTCAGGGAATCTCAGATTTTGGGGTAAACTCTTTAGGTCACAAGAAAAGGAAAGGGAAAGCCAAAGCTACCAGACAGGGAACTCCGGGGGAAAAGAATCCTTTCAACTACTAATTTTTTAGTTACAAAATGAGATGTTGCCCTCAGAGCCTGTTACATCTTTTGATCTGCAGTGCAACAAAACACTGTTAATAGTGGAGTTTGGAACACTGTAGTTTATTGAACAGTTTTAAAAATTGTGAAGAAGGTCTTCTGGCTGACAGAGCCTGTTGGGATTGCGAGAAGGCTTTTGACAAAGGCTGTCAAAGAAACTAAGCAGTAATGGCATATGACTACGTGTCTTGGAATGAGTAACTGGTCACAGGTACACTGCTGTAGTGATCTGTGCTTGGTCCTGCTCAACATACTCACAAGTGACTTGGAAAAGGAGCTGGGCACTCAAGTGACTGCCTTCTGGTGATTTCAAGCTTTTCAGGGGCTTAAGGATAAAAGCCCACTGAAGATCTGCAGAAGGGCCTTATGAGCCTAAATAACTAGGTGGTAAAATGGCAGATTACATTCTGGAAAAATAAAAGTGATGCACAGTGGGGAAGAACATTCTAGCTTCAAATATAAAACAATGAGCTCCAAACTGACTAGTATTGTGCAGGAGCCAAATCTTGGAATTACCACTGCATTTCTGTGAAAACCTCACTTCAGTGCTTAATAGAGTTCAGAAATACAAGCTGTACGCTGGGATTTGAAAAGAAATAGAGAACAAAGCATCCTTATGCTGCTCTGTAAATTCATGATTTGACCACATCTTGAAAGCTGTGTGTGGTTCTGAGTTCCCTCAGCTCAGGAATGACAGAGTAGTAGTGGAAAAGGTTCAGTGAAAGGTAAAAAGGGTGATCAAAGGTATTTTGCTTTCAGCTTTCACATAAGGACTAAGTAAGTTTTTGTCTAAAAAAAAAGATTACTTGATATAACAAAGGGCCAAAAATCATGAGTGTACATTGTAATTCAAACAGTTATAGGTGGGAATTGTGTATGTGGATCCCATGAAAGCCAGCAGGGACAATTTGCACTTAGTGACTTGTCTCAGCTGCTCTGCAGAGGTGATTGAGGGGTGTAATGACAATTCATTTCCCTAACTATTATATCAATCAGTCTTTATAACATGAAAGCATATGAACTTTGTTAATGCATATTAGCTCACATTATACACTGCAATGTAATGAGATAGTGGAATTTTACTGGAGACTGATATTTGTTCATGCTCATGTAAAACCAACTAAAGAACAACCAGTCCCTGGAAATAGGGGCTTTCTTGGAAGCTTAGAGTTGTCCACAAAGGATAAAGGATACCCATGGACAACCAAGATAAAGCCAGCATCCTAGCCCCTCTAGCACATCTTTGAAACCCTCCCAGTGTCATCTGGCATCATAGATAAGTAACTTGAGCAAGACTGACCCCAGGGACATCTGGATCAATAGACAAGCAGCAAGCATGCTGCAGAAATACAGTTGCTTTGCAAAGTTTTACTGTGATTAGTAATCAGTAGCGTGGGCCTTAGTAATTAGTCAAATCGTGTTGTACCTGAATGGCTGAAGGGTATGAGAACCCTGTGTAAAACCACATTCAGGGTGATCCAGTTTGGCTGGCATATCTCAGGTGCATGAATTTGCCCTTGTAATTCCATACTTTGTTTCCTGGCCTCTCTCCTTGGTCAGCACGGGCCAGTTGCAAATTTTTGTATCAGTGAGCTACACTTAGCAGATTGTTTCCTCCTAAATCAGAAAAATTTGAAAGATTTCTAAAATAAAAGATGATGTTTTGTAACACAAGTAATAATTCAAGAAATATTTGCTAGTCCGAATGGCTTTTTCAGCTCATCTGTATCTGAAACAGTCCAGAGTGCGGTAAATATACTTCATATCAGTAAAATGGAAGCAGTTATCTGACACAAAACACTGATTAAGCACTTTTACTTCTTTTCCTTAGATACGTGTAGCTAACTTTTGGAAAGGTGATTGTCTGTAACAAATGCAAATAGATTATTCCGTATCTAAATATGGCCAGACTAAACAATGCCGTCCAGAAGAGCCTTTGTTATGTAAATCTTGAGAGTCAATTTGCATCTTCCTCAGTGTTTTCCAGCTACATAAATTCAGTCCCTTCCCTGCATTTTCTAACCTTGTCTCCAGAGCTGCTCCATTTCCTTTCCCTGTCATGTGAACGTTTGCTTCGCAGAGATGAGTCAGACGCGATCAGATCAGATCAGAGCTCCTCTTTCTTGCTTAGTCTCCAGCCCTGGACCTATTTAGACGACCAGAGAGGGAGTGATTCTGCTGCAATTACCACCTTATCAGTCCCTTTCATTTGCCTGTCGTCTTTGGTGACTTCCGAATTCCCAACACTTGCGAGGTCTTTTATTCCTTCCCAGTTTGTGCTGTGACTCACCGACGCCCTCAGTGTTAGTTAGGCACTTGTGAGCCTCCGTGCTGAGGACCCTAAAGGGAGGGTCATCACTTAGTCTTGTGGGTTGTTACCTAGATAGGAGGTGCTACTAATTGGCTAATAGAAGCAGCCTCCAAGCAAGTAGCCTATTTTACTTCAGGGCAGCTCCTGCTTTCCACAGCAAAGACATGATGCCCTTCCTGCATCCTTGCACCATTGCTGTGAGACTGGTCCTGTCATGCGCTGTGGGACACCCCCATACTAGGAATTTGCCACAATTCTGCTGCTGCTCCTGTTTGTCCTGCTGTCAGCCTGCATTTCTTCCCCGCCCTCTAACAGGATTATCTGATGCGAAATGCTGATCCTGGCTGGTAGAGCCATGAGAGCCACAGGTAGACAGGTGCTGCCGTAGAGCTTCAGCTTTGCAGCTCAACCGCAAAACTATGAAACCAATGTGTTTGGAGAAGGCTCAGGAGGAAAGAGAATAAAGAGGTAAATGGGCTACAAGTTTAATCAGGTGCTCTAGGAGCTTTTCTTGTAACAGTTTTGCTTTGTGTGTTATTGAATTCACAAACCCCCTCCCTCCCAAAAAAAAAAAAAGAAAAAAAAAGAAAGTATGAGACAATGCACTGGAAAACCTGAAAAAAACAGCAGTGATAACTGTCCTGCGGGGTTACAGATGGCAAACTAAACTGTATATATGTAAGCAAAGGAAAAAAAAACAAAAACAAAACACTTTATTATAATTGCAATGGTGTGATCAGGCTAAAGGACATTAATCAGAACATCTCCTACATGGTATAAATGCTATAGCTACTATTCATTATAATTATCATTCACTAAATCAAGAGTTCGAAGCTAGCTTGCTACGTAATTATTTTTATAGAGATTGATGTTACTCACCCATGTTGATGACCGTGGGTAGCTCTCTTTCACTCAGCCCCATGGGACGTCCCCGACCTTAAGGGATGTCCCCACTCAAGGGAGGGATTCCAAACACACTGCTGTGGGGCGAGTGTATGCAGATCCCTATTGTTCAAAGATGGGACTAGGCTTTTATAGTATAAAGTGATTGACTGCCAGTCATTTGTTGCTAAGCCAAACCTTCTAGCTTAGCAAAATATTTTTATTATTCTTTTTTTCCTCTTAGGAACATCTGGTTTCACGTCCTACCCTATAGAACATTTGGTTTCACATCTTGCTCTGTAACATTTATTCTTGGGGCTACTGAGTCAGGCTAATCCTCAGAGTCCTTCAACCCTAAGGACACTAAGTATGACCTCTCCACACGTCTGGAAGTTTTCTGCCAGAAAACTCATAGAATCAGAGTGAAGTTCAAGACAATCTTCTAATTTCACCCCTGCCTAGGCAGCGTCCTGCTACAGTAACTCAAGTTGAAAATGAAAAAGGGCACTTTTAGAGACATATAGAATGTCTCTGAACCACTGCAGTACCCTCACCTAACAGCTTCTCCTGTCTCCCTTCAGGACACCATCATAACTACAGTCAGATGAATATGGGTTTTCACTCTATAGGCTGCAAGAATGCAGTAGCACCGTCTACTGAACTCTGGGAAAGCAGAGAGAAGAGCTACTTTTGGGTATGTATTCTGTGAATGCACTTTGTAGGTCTGAATTATGTTGATTAGAGCATTTTTGGCTTCCAGAGGGAAAACAGACTACTTGGTAAGCATTCAGAGCACTTAGAAGAGAAAAAATGCAATCTGTTTTCTGAAATACACAAGCGCTAACTTCATACAATGACAATAGTCGGGATTTAAAATAGCAGCAACAGAAGCTTCAACTCTGAAACTTTCCCAGCCCCTTATAATGCAGGCTTGGACTTTCAGACTGAAGGAACCAGCTTAGTTGTTGCTTTGCATTTCTGCAGCTGATCTTAATGCGGTAAGATACTTCCCCCACTTCAAGTGGCTAAGCAAAGTGCATACATTATATGATGCATTCTAGAGGTTTCTTTAGACACAGGCTGCTGCTAACTACCAGAGTGCTCCCTCCTGCGGTGTTGTTTGATTGGAGAGCATTAGGACTATTACGAACTGTCAAGACGGTCGTTTTACATTATTATGTTAATTTCTGTATCTGTTTTTAAAAGCGTTCCATGGCTCTAGGATGCTCGGGTTTTGCTGCACCAAGCACACCACTGCTGGTTATCTATTGCTCTCTAGTGGCCGACGTGTAACCCTGCTGCTCTACACGGTAAAGATTGCCTTCACGTTTTGCTATCAGAGTGTGTTACTGTGACATTATAAGCCTGTCTGCAGACATTCACTTTCAGCTTAAGGAAATTTACACTTCGAGCCTCGGGGAGGAAAAAATAGAAGTCTCTTGCATTTTTCTGTCTTCTTTTGCCCCTACATTTCTAATATTTCTACTCAGGTCCCTATTTGTCAGTGACCTCGCCAACCCACAGATAGCATCTCTTTTCTCCACCCCAAAACATACACAGACAAAGCCCCGCTCCCCAGATCCTGAGCTACGTGGCAGTACCTCATTCTGCCTTGTGCTGAGCAAAACATGTTTTGACGGGCTAGTAGCCAGCAAGGCAGACCAGCTCCTAGCTGGTTTGATTTAGTTACCGCTCCCCCAGCGAACAACGAGGTTTTACAGTCTTTTACAGTCTACATTATGAGGTAGACCTCTACTCCTTTATCAAATTGTTGAATTTAGGAAACAGATTTAAGCACGAAGGTGAAGGCTGTGGGCTGTGTGATCACATCAGCCTCGTTCCCTTGGGAAATCAGGTTAACAGATGAAAGCTAAGGCGAAGAAGAGAGAAGGCAGCTGAGAGTACGGTCAGGGCAGAAACTGGAATGAGGTTCTGAACTCCTAGAGACAGGAACTTCTCTAAAGCCTTTTCAACAGCCAGGCAATGAGCGATCATTAATTTGGGGGTGACTTGTGCACTGCTGTGAGGGGCAGCACGCAAGGAGTACCTGCGAGGAAGAGACCAAAGCTGTGCTCTTCTAGCACTGGGTTCCCTGTCTGTGGCTGTGTGGCAGAAAAGCCCCAGGGTTAAGGGCCGAAGGACAGCTGCTGTCAGCCAGCACATCTCCAGTGGCAGCCCCCGGGAAGGAAGCCAACAGGCAGTGCTGGGAACCCCAGTGCTCCCTAAAGCTTCCTGAAGGAGAACAGGGAAGAAATACGAAACAGAAATTAAAAGTAGATTAACTAAATCAAAACCACACAGAGTTACAAGTAATGACTTCTCTCTCACCGCTTGTTTTTGTGGCTTGTAGCTATTCTTTAAAAACATTTGAAACTACCCAAGGGTAGAATAAGTTCCTTGCAGCAGTCTTAGTCAAGCAACAAAATATGTTCATAGTAAAGGCACATCCTTTAACCTGATACAGTAAGAGAAATCTGAAATAGAGTCTTACATTTTACACAGAAATTAGAAAAATAGTTTAAAATTTGTTCTGCTTATCTGCTTAGATATCAGTAACATGTCTTAATACTCTTTTCAGTCTGCTGGTTCACTAAAACACCAACCAAGTATATTTTAAGTGGGATAAATACTATTTGTTTCAATTCTAAAAATATACACTTGCAGTAACACAATCCATTACTACTGTATGGTGGTTTAATCTGGTAAAAACAAACCTTGCAGTAATCCTGTTCCAACAACTTGCAAACACCCAGTGCCTTCCAAGGAACCACTGCCAAACCCCTGGCTCCTCAGGCTTAATTTATCTGTTTCAGGTTCTCTAGGGAAGCATTCATACAAAGGAAAATGGAGAGAACTGGGAGACACAGGAGAGGCTTATCACACCGTGAAGGGCAAACAGGTGGTAAAATCAGTGGGGGTGTTCTCTCACCTGTATTTGTGCTAGTTGCTGGGCAATGACAAAACTACACCTATTTTTCTTTGGAAATCAGCTGCTCTGATACTTTTGTGAAAGCAACTTTGTCCCACTGCAGCAGGGGCCTCATTCCCTCAACTTACCAAAATTTCAAAGGTGCCTTAGGCCTCTCATTTCAGTATTGTAACTTTTACAAGAGTTTTTTCAGATAACTAGCCATTCTTAGAAGCTTCTGTTTTCTCATTAATGTCATGTCACCTGTGAGGAAATTAAAGACAGGTGGAAGATCATCCCTGTTAAATCTATACATATTCAAACCTCGTGACAGGTATAGAGGCCTTAAATGGCATTCCTTTGTTTGAAAGAATTTTTCCTTGTGACTTTTTGTAAAGGATCCTAGCTTCATATTAAAGGAGATGCTCAAGAGTACATGTAAATCCAGAAGAAGACTGCTCAGTGTGTGCCTTTTTCATTAGAATAAATGAAGGACAAAAGAAGAGTTTGGGATCAGTTTTGGTTTTTGCTTTCTCCTGTAGCTCGGAAATTCAGATCATCATTATTGTTTGTGTTTCACTTTGAGGTTTAATTTCTGAAAAGGTAAAGGTGATGATTTAATAGAAGGAAATATGTTTAGTTATTCTCAAGCCTCTAGAGTCAGTAAATTCTTGTTTCAATCAAGCCTGAGACTGCATACTGCCTCATTATGGATATCCTCTCAAAATCACATTTGAGGTACATCTTTAAATTTCTTATCTTAGAAAGGGATTAAAAGTTTATACAGTTTCTGGCTTAATTTTTTCATGAACCTCTAGATTGCGGGAAAGTATCTCAGACATCTGAAATTCAAGGGTGCCAACACTACACCTGTGCAATTTTAGAGAGTGTAGTTTTTAGGACAATCCTCCAGCAAGCTTACTACTTTAGGACTTACTCCCTAATTATCATTTGATGCAAAAGAGCCTGAATTTTAGAAAATGCTGCAGAATGACAGATTTTCCATACTTAAGGCTCATGGGGTTTTAAAGTTTCCTGCTGCGATGACAACTTTAGCAATAAATGTATTTTAAATACCCCTGTGATGACTCACAACTGTCTGTGTGGTGAACTACCATTTCCAGTCAAAGAGTCTCATTACTCTTTTACAGTAATCATCCACTCTCTCCAATCTAATATTAAGGAACAAAAACATAATGTTTCAGATTTGTGAAGTCACAAAATAAATCTCAGCAAATTCAGACATAGTCTCAAGTGTAGTGAGAGGAAACATTGCATCACATTACCAAACAGCTCCAAAGTAGAGCCTAAACAAATCTTGGATATTCACAAGTCTGAAAAACAATTTGTTAAGCATCAAATACAACACATCAAATACTATAAATTCTGGGTTATCCTCTCTACTGCTTGTCAGAAATTAGATCTGACAAACGCTACCACACTTGTTCCGTATACATTACAACTATGGATATTTTTATTTCAAATGTGCCTGGAAGAGAAAAGTGATAAACAATAAGTTCCTTTAGATACAGCTAAAAAATACGCTTTTTTAGTATAACCACTTTCAGCCCCATGTACTTAAATTTACTCTGTCCCCTCCTTTGGTCCTTTAAACCTTCCTAGTTCTATACACAAGCTCAAAAGGCCAAACATAACTGGTGCCATGCAAGGGCTTGGATGAGTAATTGAGGGACTCTCTTAGGCTTCAACATTTAGCTGCCAAAGTCTAGTTTGATGGCATCAGTCTGGACAGTTCAGAGAGCACCTCAAATTGGGAGAGAACCACGCTGGCAGAATATTAGATACCTGGAGACTCCTGTTTGAGGACTGATATACCTAATTTCTTTTACAGCTTTTTCAAGCTACATCGCCACGAAATAGATTTGAGCAGCTTTTGATGCCCAGAGACCTAGATATAAACATATTCTAAAGTATGATTAGTTTTTTACATATGTTTAGTCTTGTAATCATCACTGAAAAAAAAATGTGCACAGTTGTAGAAAGGATTTCTGGTTTTAAATAAAAGTCAGTTAATTGACTTTGAACAGATAATGGATGCAGCTAATCTTTTGAATGCACCTAATGAGCTTATTTGGCTTTTTGAAGTCAATTTGATGTCTCAACAGGCATCCTTAGTGGTAATTTTAGTTGCAGTAAATAATTTCATAAAATAATGAGGTTTGCAACAGGGAAATCTTTAGTCAAACTAGAATTCCAAGACTGGAATACATTTCCTAGCAGCTGCAAAATGGTATTTTTTTTCAAGAGAAATACAGTCTTCCATCTCCATTCCTGCAAACTGTTCAACATAAAGGGAACCAACAACAATGGGATTCCAACGGAGACACTCTTTAGGCTGTTACTTTATCATAGTGCATTTTATTCTCCACTGACATTACTAAAACATGGCCCTGAGTTAATATCGATTCATTTCGTTAAGTCCTTAAAGTGAGCTGTTCTTCTGCATAAGACCTTGAGTTTAGATGTGTAACTTTAAACAGTGGTTTTAGTTCAGAAGCAAAGAACTAGTCTGGCTTCATGTTATTACTGGGAGACCTGCCTAAAAAAACCCTAGAACTGTACAGCAATATTCAACAACCACCAATTCATTTAAATTATTACCATTTTTTGCTATTTAGAGCTCCAAAAATGGTTTATTTAAGACTTTCAGTGCTTATTTATCTGGCCCCAAGACCCCATCTGCCTCTTTAGCTACCAATAGAACTTTAAAGCCTTTACCCAACACCCACCACTGACTTATTTAAGAACATAACATGCGATATTGTTTGCTAGTACTTTAGCTATATTTCTTCAGAACTAAAATTAAGTGCAAATGGCTCCCCCTTTTACATTCTGTAATTTTACCAGTATTGAATTTATTTCATTTATATATATTTTCTTCATAACAGGTGTCTACCAAGACACTTCTAACACAATTAGAAACATCATGAGGTCTGTATTCAGTTCTGTATTTAAAGGTCAGTAATTAACTTATCAAAACACAATAGGAAAGTATGACCTGTTCTTTTTATGCTCAGAACTGGATTCCTTCCTCTCTGTTATCTTTATTCCAAGCCCCAAAGGCAAGATTCTAAATCCACTGAAGCTGAGAGAAGTCTTTCCATTGTTTTTCAATGGGCTTTGGACAAGCTCCAGATGACCTAGATAATTATGTCAATGAACAAGCTGAAACTCAATGAATCTGCTTGTTTACAGAAGCGATGAAGCAGATCAAAATTCTCATTTATTCTCACTGTACTGGATAGACCACTGATGAAACAGCACACCAGTAAAGGCACAGACCTGAAGAGACAGACCTGAAAGCCTCATTTAATTATCTCAGTTCTCTGATCTTAATTTCTCCTCCTAATACAACCTGCTACAAACTGAACATTTCAGAATTAATTTAAAAATTGCTATTTCTGTTCCTTATCTTTGTTTTTCAATTATTTCTGACATAGACAAAACGGATGCGTGCACACGATGCTGTAGGGAGCAGCATCATGTAAGCTTGAAGGGAGTCTTACCCCACTGGTAGGGCTCTGTGGTCCTTTCAAACCACCTTGGGAAATCCTCCAAGTGCCTCAGGTTGTTTCTTACTACTCCAACATGGACACACAGCTTTCTCAAAAGTGGGTAGTCAGTTGAATTCTTACATAGGTGATCTGAAACAAAGTGACTTATAAAAGACATCACTGATGTTCGCTGTGCTCATGGCCACATCGGTTTTAATGTCTCTGCTCACGGGTGTGAGTCTAAGCCTCCCTGGGCGGAGGAAGAGCCAGCGTATGAGCAAAATAAAGCTGAACATGAAGTAGCATACCAGTTCTGAAACACAAAATAACGAGGGATGAAAAGTCAAATTAATATATTTGCACACCATTTCTAAAAGAGGCCATAATTCTCTCACATTCGTAAACCTCGATGAGAGCCCCCCTGTGATAAACCATCACACTTTGTTATCTCCAGGGCAGTGGCCATTTGCATAAGCTCGTAGTCCAGCAAGGAAACCTAAAACTCAAGATGGTAAATTTCTCTGAGGGTCGGTACAGAAGCCTCATGTGGCTCCAGTTGATGTCCAGCTCAAGGAAGGTTATCATTAACATTTGCAACTAGTAAGTGTGTTTGGTGGTCTAGTCCTAATCTCAGCATGATCTTCAATTTACACTATCTGCCATGAGAAAAACCAAAATCTATTAAGGGCCCCAGTCCCTCCTTACAGTGCACACACAGAGAAATTCTTCTACTGCAAATGTCTGTCACATCTGTCAACACAAAAGAAGATACCTTTTTGCTACCTATTTTTCTTTAGCATATAACTCCAGATATATATAATGTTATTTCAATGCACTGATTTATCCACTGCCACCACGACAAGAAATATTTCCTTTTTTTCTCTCTTCTCCCTATCCAAACATCCCATGCTGTGTCTTGAAAATTGCTAATAGCCTTCTTCCCCAAAAAGGTTGCTTTAATGAATATTTAGTACAATAAGCAAGCAGTTAATGACAAATTTTGGGCAGAACACAGTATGCTTGTGATGCAGGAAGATGGGGCAAACAGGGCAAGCACATTTACTGCAGCTTCCCGCTCCGTGGCACTGACACGAGAGAGTCTGTTGCACAACACAAGAAAAGCATCTCTGTCCTTAAGGGATTGAAATGCACAAGATGGGTAATGGCAGGAGAATTAGTGACAGCACAGAATGTTCTGAATGGCTTCATAGGAAGATGCTTGAATCTCAAAAAATAATGCTGCATGACCACGTGCGGTTTGTCAGATGATAACGTAAGTTTTGTAAAAAACAAGAATCCAGAAATTCAGGAAACTTCATACCTAGCACATTCCATACGGAATACATGCCACTGTAGGAAAAGTGGATAGTTATGAAGGACTTCCAGAGAATGAGAAAAACATGTGGAATCAGAATAAAGGATGATAGATCTGATTAGGACTAACTTAATGGCAAAAAAAAAAATTCTGATTAAAATGTCTTTGTGAGAAAAAGTATAAGGACATTTTATTTTTAAAAAAGAACTGCAAATGGTCTAAGGTAGAAATCTTTGGACTGTCTTGCGTGATGAAATCCTTGTTGAATTAAAATATGTCTCTGAATAAAAAGAGAGGATATTAACCTTTTCTATTCAAATTAGGCATGGCTTTGAAGCAGAATGTAAATTGAGTAGTAGCCTGGAAGCTTTGATTTACATCAAATAATTGGATACGTACTCCCAACATGCAAAGCAGGCAGCAGCTGAAAATTATCTGAAGCAAAACAAGATTTTCCAAATCATCACTGGATTATTGATAACAAAGGCCAGGAGTGCTGGGAACAAAACCAAGAGTGAGAAAAGTATTAAAGATGAGATGATTTGCACAAGAAAACTTGATATGTAAAATAATGGCCTCTCTGCTCCTGCCAGTCAGGGAAAAAATCTTCCATTAGAACTGAGAATTTTATGAAAATGTCAACTAACTGCTCAAGTGCTTGGGTCAGACAAACAAATCAAACGCTAGAAGTGACGAAGACAGGAATACAGAACAGAACAGAGAATCTTTTTTTTTTCATTATATGAAACCCATGTGCCCACATCTTACATATTCCGAGATGTTATGTTTCTTCCATCCTAGGGACGAGAATGGGTTCAGAGAAGGGCAACGGGGCTGACTGGAGTCTGGACCAGCTCTGTGAAGAACACGTGGTAGTATGAGAAAGAAACCACTGAGGAGGGAATATAACAGAGGCCTCTGCAGCCATTAGCAACACAGAGAATAAATAGAGGACAATTGGCTTTTACAATCCAAGAGATGGAGATGTTATTCTCAAATAAACCAAGCAGGCAGCAGATGCAGAACAAATGACAGGAGGTAATCTCCCACATGAGTAAATAAACTACAGAAATTCTAGTGATGGTGTTGTTCATTGTAAAAGTGTATATGGATTCAGTAAGTGACTGGGCAAATGCAAGAAGAAATATCTACGGGGCTGGGGGGGTGGTGTGCATGGGCTAAGCACAAGGACATCACTCTCAGAATATATCACTATGTGGGTTTTGTACTCCACACTAGGCATCTGCTGTCAGTTGCTACAGGTTGCTGGGTTAGAAGGATCTTTGGCCTAATGTGCCATTTTATACCCTGGGGCTGCTGTGGTTATGTGCTTCTGTCTTAAAAAAATCTAATTTGTATTGTGCATCAGGGTGATACACAATACAAATGATCTTCCACCAGGACAAAAAGAAAGGACGGGAGCAACAAAGAGCTGATGCTAGTGATCAGCAAACTATAATTAAATAATAAGCTATTGATGGTGGTTTTACCATCAAAAACAACAATAGGCATTTCTCATATAAGAACAGGTTTGTTATGACACGAGCAGAAGGAATAAGTTAAAAAGTGATGTAACAAGATTTTAAGTTAAATGTCCAAAGGTATTTGGAGTTCTTTAGTATGTGGGAATTTAATTTACTCATTGATATTTGGCTCAGATATTCACCAAATAGCATCATCACTTTATAAATTTTATATAATATGAATAGCTGACATATCTTTTTTATATTATTCCTCCATAAACCATTTTATAATCCATGAGAACTGATCCAAAGCTTGAGATGCTTGTGGACTTTGAATATTAAAAAAATTGGAAGCTTAGGGTCAGAGACAAGAAGTTCATCAGTTAAGCCCAGGAATGAACGCCAGTGGTGTAAGCGCTTTTTAGGAAAGTAAGATATGAATGAAGTGAGAAGAGCTCAGTGAGAAGGTCTGCCCAAAAAATATTTTCAGATGCAGCAGTAGAATGACTGATGAGTGAGAAAAAATTAAGACAAACCTCTCCTTTCTTTAAAGGTTCTCCAAGAAGACTTAGAGTGTAGTGATACTATAACTTTACCAGAGGAAAAACTCACTCCTTTGATTTTACTGGGATTAAAGTCTATCCTTCAAACGTTATTGTTCCTCTCTGTATTTTCAATAACTGAATTCAAGTCCTTGGCTGAACTAGTTTATGGGAGGATTTATTGTTAGCATGGCCTGTCAGTGGGGCACAGCAATCCCACACTGATTGCTCCTCAGGACAGTTACACTTCTTTAGCCGGGCAGTGGAGGAGACAATAAGTGGGGGCTGAGGGATGGTGGGCTGTACATTCAGAGGCTGCTACACCCTACTGAGACTGAACACCTTGGGCTCCATCTAGCGTCGACAGTCAGAGCTGGGGTCCTTCAGAAAGAGCTTCAGAAGGGTGTGAAACTCCGATTTCACGACTTTGACTTTCTCTCTGGAGAGCTTATCTCTCTACACTGACTGTGCAGGGAGCTCGGGCGACGGGTCTTATTATGCTAATACTGAGCTTTGGGATGCTGCTCCCCTTTGAAGATCTGGCACCGTGTGCCATAAGCCTGCTGGATTTCACAGTGGCATCGCCAAGGCCCTGGGGGAGCCAGGGGGAGGATAACGCTGGGGTGTAAACACAAACCACAGAAGGTCAATGTCTCAGCCTGGGGAGCCGGGCAGAACTGGTCTTAGGGCATCACAGAGAGAAGAGAGCTGGACCTAAGATACTTCAAGCATCCCCATACATAGTGAAAACACAAAGATAAGTCACAGTCCCTACCAGGGAACAAAGGAAGAGCAGAAATAAAGGCATTGCTCCAGCATCCTCTCTCCCGGTTACAGAGGTTGTGTCTGAGTAATGTCACTGCTCCGCCACAGTTCTCACCTTCAGCAGAGAAGGAACACTTTCTGATTTGCCACCCCCACATTTTGCTCCTGTGATTCAACAGTTATATGTAAAGAGTTTTCTTTTATCAAATAATCAGGTTAAGAAAGTAAGTATTTTGAAGAGCAGTTTGCATCTCTCTGTTTTCTGCTCCAGCTTTCTCACAGGACGATGTGATTTATTACTGCAGCAATTTATTACCAAACCACTGTAAAGCAGGGGGAGACAATCACGACGGTGTGCATGCACTGGAAGTATTTAACAGTTTAACAGTGAAATTAAAATTATAAGATGGCAAAGTGAGCTGTGAAAATACCTCTTAGAGGAGAGAGACAAAGGGGAACTTAATAAATCTCACTATTTTTTTCATACTGTTTAAAAAGCTGGCACTTGGACACCAAAAAAAAATCATTTCCAGAGTAGATAATTGGATTCTACCTATTTAATGTACAATATTCACCAATGAATGACTGTGCTGAGCTGTGAAACTGTCACTGTATTCCTTCATAGATGGAATATGCCATAGATAAGGCATCCCATTGATGAATGAAGTGGGGTTTTTTGCCTGCCCGAAAAGCTTCATATTATCATGGAAAAGTCTTCCAGGTGAAGTGAAGTGAACCTTATTTCCTCCTGTATTTCTACTCTGACAGCAGAGCAAAATATTCAGACACTTCCTTGAACCATGACTGTCTTTAAGAGCTTTAGTAGCTAAGCTCCTGGAAATTTCCTGCACACCCACCTCTGCAGAACCCATCATTATTATTATTTCCCTTGTTATTTTCTTAAGGTCGTTTCTGGCACTGTGCCTGATGTACACCTAGAAGCTTGCTTCATTTAAAGTTATACTATCATTACTGCACCTTTCAAAGATAGGATCTGGAGTTCTGTCATCACAACGCTGATATCACCCTAAAGTAGGTGACTCCCATACTGCCTGTCCTCAGCTAAGAGCCAGTGATGCACTGCACGGATGAATCTCGTTTGTATGTTTGTACCAAGAACGCTTGTCAAATACACAAACCTCATAGCTCATCAGGTACACACACTTTGCACTGGAGTACAAGTTGGGGAAACTTTACTCCCGTATTAAGAACCAACATGATAGGCCAATCAGGATATACCTGCCAAAATGACCTCTGTTTGTCCAAAGAGATGAGACAGTCCTTAGTCTAGGGGAGGAGCGTCAGAGCAATCTCCAAGTGTGTTAGAGATGAATAAGGAGAACTTCAAGAAAGAGACTGATCAACGAGATGTGCTCTGATAAATGTAACTGTTGATGACATAAAGCTTGGATGAAGAGAGACTGTGTGGGCCAGCAAAGAGCCTACAATAAGCTGGCTGATTGCAGGCAGATCTTAGATTTAATTTTTTGTATGAAAAAGATTAAAGGACAGTTTTCTTTCATGTTTTCACTGATGCCGTTTACAAACACTTGTAACTGTGTAGCTGCCCTGTCTGTTTGAGATGTTGTAAATAAATACTTTTCACTCCGCTTATCTTAACCTAAATCAAGTGAAATGGGACGTCGGCCTTTGGATAACGTTACACAACTTTACCCCTGCAATGGTTATATTCCTTAAAAGCAGGAAACTGGAATTTTCAATAAGGATGTTATTTCCCAACAGACTGTTTGGAGGCATTCAAATGATATTAAGATGTTTTTTCACAAGAGTTGCCCAGGCCAGTTTGAGATCTAGGATCACATCACACAGACATTTCTTCTGATGATTAGCCAAAGCTCTCCAGGCTACTGTGACACGCTGAGGACTCTGCCTGACACCCAGCAGTCCTTAGGGTGTATTTAGCAACTGCCAGTTCTTCATACAGCTTAGCACACTTCGTTAATTGTGAGAAAGCATTAAGAATTCTTCTCCTGCCTTCTATACAGCAATCGTTATTATAGTTGTTACTGAGTTAATTGCAGGTAGCAGTCATGATTTTAATACTTATCATATCACCTCTTTAAAAGAATGAAATATAAGCATTAAATAATATAGCTACTTAGTAATTGCACTTGAAATGGAATTCAGATATCTAATGAAATTATGCTACTCTCCAAGTTCACAATGCTAAAACGCAACGCAAAGAAGAATATGTAATGAGAATGTAAGCAAAAAATCTGATACATTTAAATTAAGGGACAGTTCTTACAGCTCGAGTTAATCTAAAACCATACAAAAATATAAACCAAGCTACAATTTCCCATTGCTTCTTATTTTCAGTGGAACTACAACCTGAACTTAGCATATAAATAAAACAATAGAGCATGTCCCTTAACCAGGAGTATGTAAGAGAAAGAGAGTGGACAAAAGAAAAGAGCCAGTGTGCTAAATTTAAGTGATAGATGTGACATATTTCTAATGGTGAACAAATTAACTCAGAACAGAAACTGTTTAAGAAACATCACTGTTCAGGTACTTTCATCATGTTTAACTTTTTTTCTTTGGGTGAAAGAAAAGACTTCTTGGAAAAGAGGCAGTAAAATAGGACAAAGTCCTTTCCTATGCTTCATATTGAAGAAGAAAAGAACCTAAGTTCCAGCAATTCATAAGAATACACTAATAAATTATAAACTACATGATAATCAATAAAGAAAATGTTTTGAAAGTGTAAAGGTCATATCCAGTCAATACACAACCAAATCCTTCTGAGTTTCACCTTATATTTTGAATAAAGTAAATGCAATTGTACAAACATGTCCCAGCTCACACCCTGTTGAAAAAGGCAGGAGAAATGGTGCAGAGCAGTGGTGGTATTGGGCCACGAGGACACTTTCTGCCCTCACCTCTGTCGCTGTGGTTCTGTGTCCTACTTCCACTGTAGGCTCTTTGGAGGGCATTGGGAGTCTGAACTCATCCTTTTTGTTCCCTGTCTTCACATCTATGTTTTTTCTGGTTTAGTGGCTGTGCTGAGGCTCTGAGGGATGCTGCTCAGTCCTGCTACTTCAGCGCTGCAGAGAAGTCCCCAGCAGCGCAGGACCTAACAGACCCGTGATGTGAGACACCCGCACTGAGTATTAACAAAATTGCCAAAGTATTTTGCTGTGGCTCCAACTAGAATATTTGCTAAAAGCTTCCTGCCAGTGCTAGACTGCAACAGCGAAGGCTTCAAATGCACTACAACTGTCAGGCAGCTGTAAATAACAACCAGTAGCATTCAATGAGTCAGACCCGTGTGAGAATAGAGCTTGAGGAATCTATTCTTTGTTTGGAATGGAACCAAATCTTAACCATAATTCTGTCCAAATGAAGCTTCGGTGCATTTGAAAAAGAAATTTGGATTGCTATTAAATAAAGATTGAACACTGAAAACCCTGATGAGGACAAAACGTCAAATAAATGTACATTTGCAATCAGGACATAGCTGTGGAAAGTTGCCACAATTTAAGTCACTGACTGAGGTGTGGGAAGCAAATTAGAGAATTCAATTACTTCCCCAAAGAGGAGACTGGAATGAGAAGTCAGTATATCAGAAGTCTTCTGCCTACTACCCAACAACCCCAAACAATAAATAGCAGCTCAAGCATGAGGCAAAATTTGCAGTTAATGACCAATGATTGAAAAAGTGAAAAACAAATCTAAAACTAATGCAAAACGAAGCAGAAACAGAGAATGCACTAGTTGGGAAAGATGGTCAAGATGACACAGATTAGGACCACGATGACTAACTCAAACGGCAGCAGTCAGTTGATCTGCGGAGGCCAGGGATGTAATACTGGAGGGAGATTGTTCCTCTGCCCAGAGAGTCACAGCTACGGACTTCTTATTGATGGAGTTCCTGACAAAGCGATACAACTTTTAAGAGGCATCCAATGATACTTAAAGTAATTAGAAAATGTGACCTATACAGCTTGACGTTAGATTATCCTACTAGATGTCAGGTGATTTATAACATGCCTGAGCTGCTGCTGAAACTCCAGGACTCCTGGCAGGAAATGGGCTTGCCCTGGCAGCGGCAGGATGCGATGTGTCACCAGATGTGCTGGAGCCTGCTAAAATAACAGCAAAGATTTTCAGATGGAACAGCTGACCTTCGGTCGCTCTTATAATGCTCTATTAAAATGCTGTCTAGAAACATCATATCACCAGCTTCAATGGGCACAGCAAGAAAAAAAAAACTTGAATGGGTATTTTTGGCTCATGTATATACACAAATATCAATTTCTGCTACCAAAAGAGGTCAAAGTCAAGGTACAAGCTACAGTAACACGACCTTCACATTTTACAGTTGAACTCCCCCATGAATGTGTCTACATTATAGTTTGTTTTTTCAGTTGATAAATGCTGAAATCCTTCCATGGTTAGCAGGTGTGAACTTCGGTGAAATGGAGATGTTGCATAGAAAGAAGCAGATAACTTAACAGAGGTAACATTTTAAGCTTAGTGGAAAACAGAAAGTTAAAAGGGGCCATTTATTTTTGAACTTTCACAAAAGAGTTAAGATATGTGGTATTCCTTTCTGTAAAAGCTTGTTTGGAGACATGCCATCGGAACAAATCTTTCTACATCATTTTTTTACCAATAAACAAACATTTGCAGCATTTAATGTAATTAACAAGCAAGACTAATTCCTCCAAACTGGAATTCAAGATGTCTTTTATTTTCCCAGACCTCCTTCCCCCAGCCCATCTGGAACCCATTCTGGCTCTGTGTTCTGGAACATATAATGCAGCTATTGATCAGCCATTTCTTATAACAGCACCATTTACAAGACACTAATAAGTGTCCCTTTCACATAAGGTTAGACATTTGCATCAACTGATTTTTCAGAGCTATGCAGGATGGATTTGTCTTTATTATTTTCTTGGGCTTGATTGTTAGCTTAAGAAAAAATGCCCCAGACCTTCTTCTGGAATCAACACCCAGAGGGTTTCTTACATGGCAACACTCAGCTGAAATGCTGTAAAACTGTCCAGGATTTTAATTTATTCAAGGACAGTATTTTAGTTCACAATTGTATCTTTGAATCTGACATTAGCAATCCATCAAATGGTGAGATGTACTTGCTTCTTAATAGGGAAACACAATCTCTATCTGCCCTAAATCATTTCAGAATAGCAGAAGTTATTACTACAATTTGAGTCTTTCATTTTACATGACTTACAGCCTGTTTTCAAGCCCAGACTAGGCAGAGTTTCTCCGAAACTCTTCGAAATCTAGTCCCTGTTTTGTCATAGGACTGTGGATTTAGCTAGAAAACTTCTGGATGACAGGTACTGCTGTAGTGTAATCTCATTCTGAAAACACATCAAAATTTTCTGTCTAGTATTCCTCATCTTGTAGATCCCCTCTTGACAGCCAGGATTTTCAAACTGCCATTAGCCTTGCCAACAATGTGTTTTATTCAAATCTTTCATCACCTAAAGGGAATTTCACTTAGATAATGTGAGCAATGTGAAAGCTAGATCCTTTATTAGACTCATTTTAAAATAATTTCCTCTCAAGGCAATGAACCAATGTCTCCTGGATGTCACTTCCCTCTCTGTTTCCAGCACAGCAACAAAACACAGAATGGTGTGTGTCAGTACCAGGAAGAATCATAACAGCTGAATTTGTGGGAAACTGAAATACCAAATTTGAGCTCCACCAGCTGCTTTTTCCACAGCATGACAATGCAGTCTAGTTCAGAGCTATTTTCTAGCAGCTCAGCCTGCCATTCCTATAAATGAAAATATCTTACACACTGCACTTGTAGCAGATTTCTTGTAAATGACCTGAATAATAATCACTCTTGGGACAATACCTCTGCTTAAATTGTCCTTGTGTGCCATAGGTTGATTTCTCAGCATCCAGTTCTTGTATTTGTGTGACTGTTTACTTACATTCCCCGTAGCAGAAAGGGATTGAGCATATGCTGTGGCCTCAATATGACACGGGCAGAGCATGTTTCAAACCCACATGCATAATCTTTGTGGAGAACTCCCAGATGCTGCTCTGGGGCACAAAAAACTGGTTTCTTTCTAAATGTCACCGTCTTGTCCCACAGGGCAATGGGCACAAACTTGAATATGTCAAGTTCCACCTAAACATGAGGAGGAACTTCTTTACTTTGAGGGTGGCAGAGCACTGGAACAGGCTGCCCAGAGAGGTGGTGGAGTCTCCTTCTCTGGAGACATTCAAACCCTGCCTGGACAAGTTCCTGTGCAACCTGCTTTAGGTGGACCTGCTCTGGCAGGGGGGTTGGACTAGGTGATCTCCAGAGGTCCCTTCCAACCCCATGTGATTCTGTGAAAAAGGGAAGAGAACCCAGAGCAGCTGAAGCATTCTCCTACACCCTTCCTCATTATTTTGTCATGCCAAAGGGAGGTAGCTGACACACTTTGGGTAGGTGACCCCAGCTCAGGACGAGTAATTGGCAAGATGACTTTCACAGACCTGGACTATGCAGATGTTGTGGTAAACTGCAAGAACATCTGAAATAATTTAATGCTTCAGTGCAGACCACCCTGGTGGGGTGGTCTCATCTCCTCATCTCATCTCCTGAGATGAAACCAATTACATGCAGGTGCAACACTGCTCTTCCAAGGCCTGCAATCCTGCCCTCCCACTCAGCGATCGCATTCCTCAGCTGTAACTGCCTCTGTGCCAAGATCGAGCTGCAGTATGTGTCCCACAGCTCTATCACGTATAGCTGTGGCTTGGATGGCAAAGTGATCAAGGGGTGCTGCTGTTCTTCTGAGAGCATTTAGCAGCTGCTGAAAAGCCATCTCAGTGCATCTTGTGCCTATGTTCAAAATAGCAATTGTATTAGTGTCAGCACTGCATGAAGGATGTGGTTCAGAGCAGAATACAAAGCTTCCCAAAAACGTGCAGTGAAAAAGCACAAGAAGGAACAATGCACTGTCAAGTTACTCAAGGTTTTTGAGAGAATAATTACATTTTTTGTTGATCCTCTGTCCTTGTGAGGCCCATAAACACTGACTGCCATTTCTTAAAATCATGTGTCTGTCTTTTCACAGCCTTTTGAAACTTCACAAGCCTCTGTCGGTCCCTCCATGAGCCCCAGAGAATCGGGACTTGCCATTTAAGAAGCATTCACTGCTGGGAAAATTGCCCTTTTGATTATGTGCCTGAAGAACACAAAGGAATATTTCCCCCAGATATACTGCAACGCTGGCCAGAAGCAGCTCAGAGCAGGGCAGGTAAGTCACACACATCGGTGGCAGCACTGTGCAAGCAGTGTCTGAAAAATGGTCTCAGTTTCCTCCCTGCAGTAGGAACTCTTCTAATTCAGCCTAGTCCGAGGAGTTTTGGGATTATTATTCAGTTTCTCTCCTAGGAAACCTAGGGCTAAGACAATGGAAGAAACAAGGCAACATTTAATGCAGACAGCTGTGAGCCTTCTTTTTAGTTTGTTTCTCAAAACTTAAACGTTCAGGAGTCATTCTTTACCATTAGACCTGCAACCATTTCAGTTACGCAGGGAGAACTACCTTGGCATCTTGAGTGTTCGAGTTGTTAATTTTACAGAACGATCCCTTAACTTGCAGGAACTCAAGTATAAACACATAACAGCAGATCTACAGAAGCTACCTCAAAATCTATGCTAAAATCAGTGCCAATTATTCCTGAAAAAGACATCTGGTTTGATTCAGTGTTTAAAACACTGTCTCATAGTAACGCATAGAAATTTAAAGCAGGCTGTTCAATCTCTTCATTTGGACGCTACGTACAGGAATGCTGAGGACTGTTTCCCTCTCTCCCTTATGGGCTTGTTGGTTAACTTGAGCAAATCACCTCATTGCTAGTCCTACGTCACCCACAAGAATGCCTGCAACATTAAGTCAGATACTGCCAGAAAAGGGAGCAGTGCGTAAGAAGGTTACAGGCATCTTAATGCAGAAGACACTTCAATGAGAAACCATACATCCTCCAGAAATTGCAAACATACCTGGTCAGAGTTCCTCAGCCTCTCAAAGAGCCAGCTAATCCTGTGCGTCAATACTATTGCTGAATCTCAAGTTGAAAATTTAAAACCTAATTAGCACAGGAAATAGTTATTCTGCATATGGTGAGTATCTGACAAACAAAAACAATACAGTGGACAAAATCCCATTAAATAAAGAGAATGCTTTGTAGCAAAACTTCTCTTGTACTATTTCTATTCTCTGCATGACAGAAACATATTGTACCACCACATGTCGAATGGGGATAAAAAGACTGAACTCCTCCAAATTTCTTTAGGGTATCTTTGAAAAATTAAACATGCATGGAGTCTTGTAACTTCTGGTCACACTCAAATACATAAAGAAGAACAGACATGAATTAAGATCATCCCAATCTACCCATGAAATTCAGTAACAAATTTTTACATGATCAAGGATGTGACTCATGGAAAGAAAGAGTAAATATGTGCTTAGAAACTAATTATAGCTACTTGCTGTTTTGACTGGCAATGAAACCAGTTTTGCAGTCACCTATTTTTCCTATTCAAGCAGGCAAGAGTAAAATTTTGGACAAACTTATTTAAACAGTCTGTATAGTCTAAGAAACATAAATAAACAAGCAAATGGGGAAGAATACTGAATCAATTGCATAAAGAGATCAAAACTTTCAACAGACATCATATAAAATGATATAGACATGCAGATATATTGATTTATGGAGAAACATGTATGTATGCATACACATGTATTTAAATAAGCCACCATGCCAAATCAGTCACTGTTTAAAATACATAAAATTGTAAAGAAATGAGTGTTTTTAGAAAACTCTGATGCAAAACTAAGAATATGAGATCGGACAAATTAAGATAAGAAAGAAAATGTTTCTTATGCCAAAGAGCTTTATCAAGAAAGCTTATATCATGAGTTGAAAAGTTTAAAATAATAACTGAGAAGTGAGGTGGGTTTTTTATATCTCTCTGAGAAATGACAGTACCCTAATGCTTGCACCAAATCGAGGGCAGGACTGAGAGCTACAATGCTAACCAATAAAAAAAAAATATTAAGCTTCTGATTTGTACATTTGAAGAATGTTAGGTATCATGACCAATAAAGTACAGGATTTCTATTTAGAAACAGAGATTCAGAAAAATAAAATGACAGTCTGAAAAAGAATCAAATCAAACCTCTCTAACAAATACAGAAATCATGTATCATCAAATCTGTAATCTCAAATATAACACATACGACTACAGAAAATTCATTTGATTGTGATGAGTAACACACTCTGCTGTTTATTCATTGTTTAAACAGGAAATGCATTAAAATGGAGCATGACGTGACGCCAGAAACTGTCACAATAATGCCAAACCTACAGTTAGACCATCAAGCCTGCTTGAGCAAGGCTTCAAGACACGCATGAATGAGCCAGCTCTTGTCTTGTAGTTCTATGGTTGCTCTAGTGTAACAGCTATTAAAATAAAAGATTAAAACCTCTTTTGAGAAACATATCTAATCCTGGACATGACATAACCCTGCTACTGTGGCACCTCACTAATTCAACTTGCTCCTCAGGTTATATTTTTACTGAGGAACAATGCTTCTTGGCATTTCTGCTCCCTAAAATGACTTTCTTATTTTGTTGAACTAAAGAAATGCAGGCCAGAAATCAGATCATTGATGTGTAGTATTGCTCTATACATTAGCAGTTTTGTTCCTGGCTTACGTAACAGAGGTCTGAAAAAGATAATGAAGGAAAAAATAGATTTTCAGGCTTAAATCCACTTCAAACCACTCTCCAGCGCCAGAAGAAAATATTTACAGGCGTGCAAATTGAAAATGGCACAGACACTACAAGGAGATTTCACCATGAGATCTGGTTTTGAAAGATTGAGTGAAACCAGGAAGGAGGGATTGCAGTGTTTTACACACCCAAGGAGACACTACACTAGCTTGATGCTAAAGCTGTCTCGGACTATACTAGAGGGTGCCACATCTCCAAAACAGACAATAGATTATGCATATATGCCACCTGTAATTGTCCTGAATACAACCAGAGACTACAGTGACCAATTAGCAATTATAACTATGGGAATAATGACCATGGCAACTATGACCACCTTCCCCTTCTGGTTAATCATAGGGGTATACTATGACAGGAAAGACGCATTTTTTAACATGCTATAATGGTTAATATGAGGGATATTTCATGAATCCAAATATGTATGTTTTGACTTCAGGCGTCTTCGCACCACAGGTTACTAGCTAAAATACATCCTGTTCCACACTGCTCATGAATAATAATAACATGAGTTAGGATTCCTGAGTACTCATCAGGATAGATACATCAGGATAGATACAGATAGGCTACATTTAAAGTATAATGCATCAATTACAAAACAAACAAACAAACAAACAAACAAAAAAAAAAACAGTCACCAGTACAGAAACATCCAGTGCTGTAATAACACAGGTTTATCCTCTAAGCATCATTTATGAGTAGTTTGTCCATTAATAAGCAACGCTACAATGGATTTCAATATAGATAGCTTTCTCTAAAAGCATCCAGAATGCTTATATTCACCAAGATGGCACACCTGCGGAGATGCAGTACTTCAAAAAGAAGTTAACAAGAAAAGTGAAATTATTACCAAAGCACCAGCTTAATGTGTTATATACAGAAATAGGTCTATCGTTATTTTGAGTGAGGTCCCATTAAATGTACCACAGATGACTATGAATATTTACACATTTCCATACTCTAAGATGCAGCAGGGGCAAGAAATGGAATCCAAAGGATATTTCTTCAACTATTTTCCAAATCAAGCTTGTAATACGTAATATCGAGGGTTGGCCTAGGTGATTCTATATTATCCTTTACTTGATGTGTTGGACATGTTTGTTTCAGACAATCTATGAAAGAAAGAAGTAGCAGCGGGTTACAGATTTCAGTTACTGAATACTCTCCAGGGAAAATGTACACATCATTCTTGTGCAGCTTTTACCTTAGAATTACCAACCCTGATATAATTAACACCCAAAGCTGTAATTAATCTATTATTGCTATTTCACATGGCAATGCAAATCCCCTTTCCCAGTGGGTCAGGATGCAGGATTCTTGCCACATAGCCATTTTTCCCCACCTAAGACAAAAGTGGTCTCCCCCCGTGGCTGATCACTGATTTTTTATAGTGAATAAATCATAACGTCAGCCCTTCTGGTGGGCTTCTGAGCATACACTAAGGAAGGGCACAAGTGAACAGACTGGACAACTGCTCCTTTGCCAAGCACCAGGCCCACCTAGTTTAGTATTTTCAGGATCAGGGAAGAATTAGTCTCATCCACCCCCTTCCTCCTCTAGGACTGGCCTGAGCATGAAGATTTCATCCCCCGTGAAGCAGGGAGGGATTGAGATATGAGGTTTCTGCCTGTCAGAAACCTGCTCTGCAGAAGGTAAAAGCACCCTCAGGGACTGTGACTGTCTTTATGAGATACATGGAAATTGTCACTGTAATCCATGGAAACTCTCGCTGTAATCCATTGGTTTGCAGGATTTCAGGCCTTTCTGTTCTCAGCCACTAGTCTGCTATAGCAATGGTCTCTGTATGGCTAATTTCCCTCCAGCATTTCCAGCTGAGGTGTAACAAGCAGCCTGGTATGTTGAGGGACCTGAAAACAAGCCAGCTGCCACTGCTGGATGAGATCAAAGTGAACTTTAAGGAGATCATCAAGGAGAGGGTTGAGAATGAAGGAAAAGAGAAAGGGAGAAGGAAATGAAGAGAATGAAGGAAAAGAGAAAATTTAAAAATAAAACAAAGCCAGAAAACTGAGAAAGCCCCCTGAGAGCACTAATGGGCTTTAATTGCCCAGACCAGCACCACCGGGGACCTCAACCCACACAACCAGGACCTTTCAGCTCAGACCTGAGCGCCCTGTCCTGCCTCAGCTACCTCGTTAGGTGTGCCTGTCTCTGCTCCCATCTCCTTCTGCTGACCACCCAGCCTGGACCTTGGCCCTAGTGCATTGCTTGCTGCTTCTGGGGCTGCTGATGGACCCTGTCACCCAGGACTGTGCCCCTTTGGTGAGGGCACAGCTTCTACAGGTCTGTGGAAAGGCAGAGAGAGAAGCAGCGTCCCCAGGAACACTACAAGCTGGTAGAAGTGGCCTATAACAGGAAAGGAGTGATGAGGAAGTGAGGTATAATAAAAATAACGCCATTTCTTTCTGTTTGTAGCTGTGTTTTCTTGCAAACTAGGCTGTTTCTTTTTCTATTTTTAAGAAAAGAAATATGTAATGGAGAAAGAACGTAATGAAGAAAGAACATAATGAAGCTTGCGATCGTTACAGGACCTACCGTTCCCTATTTCATTTTAACATTTTAGATTTTTCTCAATCCAGCCAAGATGAGAAAGCATTTCTAATTAATTCCTGAGGTCAGCAGACAAGGGTATAAAAAGTTCCAGTGACTGGAATTCAAAGGTAGATTATTTTTTTTCCAAATGATACTTCAAAAACTAATTACTGTATAACAGAAGGCAGGTTTGATTTGTCTACAGAGCAAAGACATCTCTGCCAGAAATATTTCTATCAAGTGATTGCAGAGTGCTGGTGTTTCAGTGTAAGCCCATCTGCAAACACCATGACTAATGAACTAGGGCAATTGCAATTATGTTTGAGGGAAGCTCTATTACCCGACAATTTTGTGGACAGTTTTTTCCACCCCTCCACTATTCATCCCCACCCATAAGCAAGATACAAATGGTAGTTTCAAAGCCGCAAAAATAGGTTATTTTTAATTTCACAAAACGTAAAAATTCGTATAGTCTAGCAAATCTTCAATGTCAATAAAGAAAAATGGTCAGAAAGGGTAAGGGAGGAAAGGCTATGTCTTTCTTCCTTGCTTAGTTCTGGGAAGGTTTGGCACTGGGACACTGTCTATTCTTTTTGCAAAACATGTCATTTTTCTTCTTCCAAGTAGTTAATGACAGTTTACATGGTTTGGAGAACTCGTATTTTAACTGGCAGAAAAAGACAATAATCTGCTGCCAGAACATGAGTATGTCCAAAGGTGTGTTAACGTAAGATTCAGGCATTTAATTCTGTTCATTCTCGTATAACTAGCCAAAAAAATATCCTTTTAATGCTATTATACTACTTAAAGGAGAGAAATAATTGTAACTATATGTCCAGTGATCAAAATTAGCAGTCATGTCTCTAAAAGAAATTATACTATTGTGACTGGAAATCTCTATTCAATACCAAAATTTTCTTTTCTATCCAGCTATCTCTCTATTATTGGTAGTTGCTATGATTTAAGGAACCCACAACGATTTATTGTCATTTAGACTATTATTCTATCACCTGATGACCCCTTCCCAAGCGGGAAGGGGGATCTGAAAAAAACAAGGAAACCCAGGGGCTGAAATATAAACAGATTTAATAGAATAATACCACATAATTAACATTAATAATAGTAAAGAACCAATATCAATCCCAATACCAAAATAAAATAGAGGAGGACTACACTCAGCCCATTCTGTCACAGGAAGCTGTGCGCTCCCAGCAGGGGCAGCAAACGTGGGACACTGCAAGGCTTCAGGATGAAGGAAAGGGCTCAGGTGTCCGGCACCAGGGCAAGAAGTTCTCAGGGTCACAGCCATCAAGGAAGAGGAGAAACTGCTCAGCAAACCTTCTAATCTATGTTGAATGTGATGTTCACGGTATGAAATAATCCTGTTGGCCAGCCTGGGTCAAGTGCCCAGGTCTTACTCCTCCTCATCCCTGCACCTGGCAAGCTCAAAAACACTGAGACCTTGAAACCCACACACCATAGCTGACTATAAAGTAAATATTTTCACAGATTCAGACAGCAGAGTCTTCTAAAAATGCAGTTTTCCCAAGCATTAGACAAGATCTTACTGAAAAGTAAAATTACTGAAAGATTAATTAATCCTGTGTCACTCAAACCAGGACAGTAGTATTTTCAAAAATCAGAATTATTTGAGACAGTTCAAAAGCCTAATGGTTAAATCTTCCACCCTAACCGATTAATGCCAGCTAAATGGGCCAGGGTGATATAAGCATTCCTTCAAAAGCCACTCTTTGCTCTGGATAGACTCCCGTGGCCCAAGCCTCCTGTCAAACAGCTGAGAACCTGCTTCCTTGGGCTCTCCTTGCATGCGGGGCATGGAAGCACCTGGCACAGAAGCTAAGGAGACTCTTTCTTAAGTATCTTCTGTCCCTGCCCATGGCAGGGGGGTTGGAATGAGATGATCTTTAAGGCCCCTTCCAACTCTAACCATTCTATGATTCTATGATCTTCAGGACAAGGGTACATAGCTATGCTTTTACGCCAACTTTATTCTTACCTTAAATAGTTCCTCTCTTCTGCTGTGAAGTTTCTACAACATGCATTTATAGGCAGAAGCCAGACCTCCTGTAAGCCTTCCCTTCCCCAGCTCTCTCACTAGCCTCTCTTTTTCCCTTTGAAAAATTGGTCATCCTGCCTGTACAGTCTTCCAGAAGTTTTACCAGGCTCTCTCTCACTGCCATTCATACCAGCACTGCTGGAAATGCTTTTCCTGGTATAGTCTGGAATTACATACGCCCTTTTCACGGCAATACAAAATGAGTGAGCTATACCTATCCTGTGATGAACTCACGTATCCAGCTCCTTCTTCTTCTCAGGTCCTTCTTTGTCTTTGCTCTCTAATGGAACATGGAGTTTCATGTATCTGTTAGGCCCTGAGTACAAGACCTTGCACTTTCACTTTGTGCTCTGAATTTCATGCCAACTTTAACTCTGCAGTAGCAAAGGTTGTTTAGTCCCTCCATTCTGAAATTCTGTCCCTCTTCTGTTTTGACAATGCATCCAAGTCC
This sequence comes from Tringa tobata, assembly GCA_033628505.1. Taxonomy (NCBI): domain Eukaryota; kingdom Metazoa; phylum Chordata; class Aves; order Charadriiformes; family Scolopacidae; genus Tringa; species Tringa tobata. The sequence continues at coordinate 4,697,022 of JAHREE010000245.1, read as the reverse complement.
ATTGCAATCAGAAATTTTCCCTAAGTGCTTACTGAGTCACAGTCGTCAGAGAAGACTTCAAAAAACAGCAGTCCTAGGACTGATGCTCAAGGAGCTATCTTGGTCACTGCTCCCTGACCTGATACATTCCTTTGCAGCACAGCCCACTGTTGCCTACTTTTACACCAGTTCCTTATCCATTCTCATTCAATTCCCACCTTTTTAGTTAGCACTTTCCCATATATAGTCTTTGGGCTATAGGAAGGCTACTAGGAGAGTTCTTGATTAATAAACCCTGACAGCATCCATCTGTCTAAAATTTAACAACTTAAACAGAAATGTCAAGAAATGAGTCGATAACATGGTGTTTACAGAAAGCCATATGAGATCCATATAATTTCCTTTCCCTAGAAAACTGGAAAGAGATATCAAGACAACCTAATGCCATCTATCCTGGTCTATCTATATTACATTTTACCCTACTATCCAGATAGCCTTATGCCTTTAATTATTCTTTCCTTTGAAATCTGTACAAAAGATTTACATGCTCCATGTACTTCAGAATTTATGTACTTACTCTCATTTCTGTAATTGCACTAATTCATGTGTTTTTGTCAGGCTTCAAACTGAGAATGGTTTTCTGAATTTGGAGACTTTTAAGTGCTTTAAGAAAAATCCCTTCAACACAAGCAGAGCAAACAAACAGAAATTTTCCGCTGTATTTTCTTTGTGGGGCAAAGTAAGAGAGAAAATCAGACTGTCTCTTCTCTGACAGCCAATTTGTGGATGAACTGAAGAATGACACCTTCCCCTTCTTCTCCTGTGGGGAGATGCTTTCTGCCTTACAATGGCTCTTCAGTCCCTTCAGCATCCATGGCTACTCAGAATGCCCGTGCTGGTGTGTCCCAAGAATCTTTTTCTGGCTTTTCTTAAGGTTCCAGCTATTTAGGAATTTCACAATGGGATATGCCCCAACACAGTTTGGCCATGGGTAGCGAGGTGCATGGGAGTATATGGGCAGCTCCCAGGAACAGTTTTCACTTCTGAGGGTGTGAGACTTCACCCCAAACAAGTGTGGAAGGATGAGGAGATCTGATGTGTACCCCGAGGAGAATTAACCATGGGTGAAAATAGCCCATGATTTAAATTATGTGGTGCCGTTGCTGTACGATGCCATTGCTGCATGAAGCTGTACGTCGCCATTAACAGCGAATATCTTCAGGTGAAAAAGGCTGCTTTGGTCTAAAACGAGCAGCGAGCATGCAGTACATGAAAGAGTGCAGTCTACCTACAGGACTTGTCTTTTGAACACTTTTTCTTTAAGCCAAAGCGTGTCTACACTTGAGAGTGTTGCTGTCTTTAAGGTCTCTCGCCTGTGCTTGGCCCACACGTAACACTGTCTGTCTGATCAGGCCAACATGATGACACACAGGGCTGGTATGACAAGCACAGCGCATATATATTCTCTTATATACACAGACTTTAACTCTGCCCTTTCAGATTGTTTGATTTTTCACAGCAGTAACAGCATACATCAAGTGCTTTCTGCATTTTTAGAGTGAGAAATGCGAAGTTTAAAAAACAACTCCAGAACTAGAGAAAAGTGCGGGTATGAAACACAACCAGATCCACAAAGTTGTTTTGAAGTGAAACCCCACACTCTTAACTGAGAGTGAGCTCCACATTCTACACACCGTAAAGGAGGGAGCTATTGTTCACAATTAATGACTGGCCTCTAGCAAACAGCGCCTACTGCTCTGGGAATGCAACTCACCAGGCTGGGAAAGCCTGGATTTCATAATTAAATTACAGCTGCTAGTAAAGAAAATATTTAATTGATTATTTACCACTTTCTGCTTATTATTATATTACGTAACACCAATATAATATTAGAAACTTCTATTTATATAATCAATATAGTATATATATACTGGATTTGGATTCGTCTCCACCCATAGCTGAATACAATGTTGCCTTTCCTGGCTTTCGCTAAAATTCATGTTTGTTTCTAAACAAAACACACAGTACTTTTCATCCAGTTTGATTTTTATTAAATGCTGGTTTACTAGGTACATTACAGGTAACAAGCATAGCAACGTGGGAATGGTGCAGCTAAATCATCATGGATTATTTCAATTTGTGATGGTGAATAAGGACCACATGCGAGTCTGTTTGAGCATGATAAGAACAGGAACAAATATTTAGTCTGTGGTTTGCTTGAGATTGTCAACATTTGAATATAACGTGGCTGGCAAAATGCTACAATGGAAGTGAGAACAGATGGGGAAAGCATTAATGCTTTCCTAGACTGCAGAACACAAGTGGATACTGCGCTTCAGTTGTCACCAGGCTCTACCATGCACGTATCATCTCACATTCAGCTGATAGGCAAAGCTATGAAAGGTACTATTTTAATAAGTTAAAATGATGGCATTCATGATATTCCCTGCAAATGAGACCAGTACATCTCCCTTAATGAGCAGGTATCATCAGCTATGATGATGATAGGTACAACGGCATCAGCGGGGAAGAAATATGAGAGGACTTCACTCGATATATATCAAATACTATAATAAAAAATACAGCTTGTAGCTTAAAATCTATAGCAGTATGTTACAACATTTCTCCCAAAGTTACTTGCAAGGCATGGTAGGTAGGCACATAAAAGAGACAACAGTGAGAGCCAGACAGACCTTGTCTGAAAAGCTTGCAGTCCTACAGATGGACATAGATTAAGACAGGGAGGTGTCAGTCAGAGATTCAAGCCTTTATACCAGCACCTTATTAAAGAACTGGTAGTGTACGGAGTTTTATACAGCATCTGTCAGCTTCCCAGAAATACTTTATGAAAGTATAATACCCTTTGTAACAGCTTTGAGCAGCTCTAGCTGCTCTAGCTCTAAAAGTACAACGTGGAAGAAGTCCTGCAGGGAGGAATAAAGGAAGAAAACAACCTGGAGAAAAGACTGGAGTCATTACTGGAGCAAGGGGAGCAAAGTAAGAGAGAAGATCAGACTGTTGAATAAGATGGAGCTACAAGGGCCTTCAAGACAAAGATGAGACATTTAAACCAGCTGGTGGAAATAAGCAAAAAGGAGAAATGGTAGCAGGCACAGAGGGGTATTGTGTTTTGAGCGTCGGGGAGTGGAGAGAGAGAGAGAGTTCCCAGTGAGGCTGCAAGGAAAGAAGTTATAGCAAGGGAGGAAACACACCTGAAGGACACCAGCTATGGTTAACCTTTCAATAAAGAATCTGCATTTAATTGTATGGAGGAAAGGAGTAGAAAGACATTCGCAGCCAAGTCAGGATGGAGAGGAGGGAGGAGTCCTTCCAATTATGAGCCTGAGTGACTGACAGGATGGACCTGTCGTCAGCAGCAATGGAGAAAGGCTGATTAAGGAGAGGAGATTAAGGAGAGGAGATTAAGGACAAGAAATAAGAAGCTCGGTGTCACCAGTGTTAAGCTTGAGCTGCCAGGGAGTGATGCAGAAGTTTATGGCTGGCAGCAACAGCTCTAGCACAGCTTAGGGGAGAAACCTCATACAGCAGCCAGCACAAGAGTTCTCATCATCTTCTGTTTGCAGTATAAATTTAAAAGTTTATGGTGGCAATTTATATAAAAGTATAGCAGCTTTCAATACCTGTACTAGGAAGAGAGATGATTTGAAAGTGCGAGTAATGCCATACAAGGAGCACAGGGTCAGAAGAATACCCATATATTTTCTGCCCTACTAGAAAGAATGGAATACAGTGTCCCCCACCCAACACAGAACAGGCAGAGAAGGCTGTCTACTTACAGACACGGCAAAAATTGTATTGTTGGCATGGCCTGTAAGAAACAACAGTTAACAAAAGTTATCAAGCAATTATTTCAGAGAGGAAATCGCTGCTAGGGGAGGGCAATGAAGCTGGTGAAGGGCCTGGAGAATAAATCGTACGAAGAGCAATTGAGGGAGTTGGGACTGTTTAGTTTGAGGAAGAGGAGACTGAGGGGAGACCTCATCACTCTCTACAACTGCTTGAAAGGACATCATAGAGAGGTTGGTGCTGGTCTCTTCTCACAGGTAATTAGCGATAGAACAAGAGGGAATGGATTCAAGCTGCAACATAGTAGGTTTAGACTGGACATTAGGAAAAAATTCTTCACAGAAGGAGTGGTCAGACACTGGAATAGGGTGCCCAGGGAAGTGGTTGAGTCACTATCCTTGGATGAGTTTAAGAGTCATTTAGATGTGGTGTTGGGGGATATGGTGTAGGGAAGAACTTTGTAGAGTAGGGTGGATGGTTGGACTCAATGATCCCAAGGGTCTTTTCCAACCTAGATGATTCTATGATTCTTGCCTCCCGGAAACTAGTTTGGGGTATACCAGGAATACCCCTGGGAACAGTGTCACAGAACATACAAACTCACCGATTTTGCCAGATAATGAGGGCAGAAATTCCTAAAATTCAGCCTAAGATCCCAGAAGACAACATAAGCAGGGATGAGATTGGCAAATGAATGAGCACTGGTTCAAAAACATCAAACCTATTGGAATATCTCCACATCTCAGTAAAAAAGGATGCATACAGAGACTAGAAATATTTTATATGTAACTGGCTCTATATTTAACAGTGATTGCAATGAGGAAGAGTAAATTCTGAATCTTGTCATTCTGAACAAGGACTCTTCCTTGCAGGCAGGCAGTGATTAATGATACCATTCTCTGAAATCTGAGCCACAGAGTCCTTCAGACCTCAAGAACATTTTAAACTGAATTTATGTGTCCCTCCCAGTTCCCTGAACTCACTCTTTCATTGTGTCACATTTACTAGCAGGAGAAGACCCTAGACCAAAAATAGATGATATTTTTCGTGTTTTCTCATTGCACATTGACATAACATTTCAAAAAAGCTGTGTTTTTGAGCAGTAAATTTTATAAGAAAGCATTGGTCACTCTGATTGTATGTAAAGAAAAATCTATGCACACCAGAGAACTGTATGTTTTTGTCATTGCGGTTGACACTTCTAGGCTATTTGGAGTTCACATTTTTGACTGATCTTATGATCTGTGTGCCACAGCAGTACTCTACTAATGAGGCTAAAATGTATTTTCATCAAGAGGATAAGCCAGCCTTTGACTTCTTTTAGAGCGAGAATCTCACAGCTGGAGCATCTTCATTGTCTAGGAACATTTATAAGTGACTGAAGAATTCCTTCCACATCCTCGCTTACTTAACCACAGCACAGATGACAGTGAGTCCTGGAACCCCGATCACTGCAAAACACCTTCAAGGCCACTGCTATGGATGAGCGTTGGAAATCACAGTCTCTAGCAAAGAGCCCCAGAGAATGCTCAAGTTGGCATCCAAGCTTACACTTCCTTAAAATTTGTGGCAAGTAGATAAAAGCAGGAGTATAACACCACCAGTTACCTAATTGCTGTTCCCACTTAAAATAAAGGTTTTTCAGTTTTACTCTTTTTAGGCATAATTCTTAAATGGTAAAACTCCCAGGAATTCCACATACTTTTATGTCACCAGATCAAATCAATGTCTGCACTGTCTGCCCAGCTCCAGGACAGGAGCAGGAGGAGTCACAATATTGCAAGCAGAAAATCTATTGCCAGAGACATCTCTTCCCCTGGCGTGCAAGGGAAATAGTCCATAGAATCACAGAATCATGGAATCCACTATGATCCAGAAAACATTTCGTTTCTGCTGAGCACACATAGTAAAACAACTTTATGGTTTAGACATTATGAGGTAGATGCATCAGGTTACAGAGATTACAGCTGCCCGGCACACTCTTACCTTGTGTGGTAGTTCTGCCACTGGAAAATCCCTTTCCCCAATTCTGAAGGCAAAGCTCTCCTTCCTCGTGCTGGATGCGGTCAAACCTGACACTGTACGTGTTTGGGAATATGAGGAACAATCCTGATTGATGAAGTAAGTTTAGTTTTGTCTACCTATCTTGTGACACATGAAATGGATAAAAGCACTTCAGATTCATCTACGAAGCACATGTGTGCAGGTTAGTGCAATATAACCAAATCACAAGTTCGGCCCCTTGCCATGTGCTACGGAAGCTGCACCCTCAAATCCAGTATCATTTAGAAAGATGAGTTTTAAAAATATTACAGGGAGGGGAGCAAGGGGGGAAGTGTGATACTGGGAAGAAGACAGGTCTAAATAAATTAGGTTTCATGCAGAAAGACCCAGTGGAGCAGAATCTGCTGTGAAGCCTCCTATTTGAGCTCTTGACACTAGATGTCGTTGCCACCGCGCCTCCCGGGGGGACAGCTGGCTGCTGCTGCAGGGCTGCTTCAGTGCCTTGCTGGCAGAGGCCTGTCGTTTGCAGTATTTAGGAATATAAACCTTTTGTTCTCGCTGCTGTAAATAAACTTGCCCTTTTCTTCAGCCTTTTTTTAGTACTATCATTTCAGACGCAGGCTGGTGCCTGAGCAGAGAGGATGGGTTGGGAATAGAGGCTATGGAGAAGCCTCGATTCCTTGGGAAAGCCCCCAACACCCAGCAGGGATATCACACGCCTACAGCTCTGCCCCTGCATTATGTCTAGATATATATATAATGATACATGTCCACAGATGCCTCCGTCTGCGCACATTGCTGGCAGGAAAACTGGAAGGGCCTCCCCTTATTCCAGTTCCGCATTTTTCTGTGAGACTGATGAAGGACCTTCTTTGGTCATATCACCATCGCATTGGTCCCTGCTTCCTTCACACAAAGGGTTAAAGATTTATCACCCTTGAGCAAAGAAAATTCCACTGTTCTCTCTCACACTGACCCAGATGTAGCCGGGGAGGAGGGGGGAACTGGAAATAGTGTATTAAGGTTATTCCATGAAAAATGCCGGTGAATTAAAAATAGGAAACAATCCTACACAGCTGGGAGGTGGAACATCATGTTTAGAGAGGAAAAATGCCATGTTAAATTAGTGGAGCATCCAGCTAGCCCAGTATCTGGTGACTAACAAAGTTTTTCTAAGAAGGTGAAAAAAAGTGATGCTGTTGATGATTAGAGAAATTACTGATCTCTAGGAAATATTTCCATTTAAACCTCAAGAATTAAGAGGTTTGAGTTTGCTCCAATACTGAGAATTTGTATCTTTAGAAACTCTGGTCTTATGAACCATAAAACTCTCTTGAGTTATTTAATGATTCTTTAAAAAAAAAAAAAGTAATCAGATTTGATTAACTAGATTTTTGTACCCTGCAAAGCATTGAAACTCATGGTTTCATACTGCAGTTCTCTCTCACCCATCTTTTGAAGAATGCTTCAGTTGAAGGAATTTCTTTAACTGAAAGTGGTATATTTCTGAATCCAAAGAATCTGAACAAGGTTCAGCTATTCCCAGGAAGACAGATGAGGCAGCCCAAAGGAGGGTCACCAAGGAGGTCTGGGGCTGGAGCACCTGTGGTGAGAGGAGGAGCTGAGGGAGCTGTGCTTGTGCAGCAAGAAGAAGAGATGGCTTCAAGAGGGGCCTAATGGCAGCTTTCAAATTCACAAGCTGGGCAGGGATTCAGCTCCATGTTAGCGCAGCTGCCTTAGCTGCTGGATGGCCTGGCACAGGAGAGGGAGCACGCTCCCTTCTGCTAGCACAGAGTGCCACAGCTCCCTACTTCCTCCGTGCTTTCATCCCTCTCCCTGTGAAACAGGAATAACAAAACTCCCTTTTTTCACCTCTGCCTATCTGGGCTGCAGTGGCTTTGCCTCTCACTATCACTGTGTGCAGTATCTAAAGCAGCTTATCTCAGGTGGGGCTTCTCCTCACAGCGATGACACAGATAGATAGCCAAAATCATTGCAATGTTCAGTTAAATCTCCAGGAGTGTTTTCAAAGGTTGAGGGCTGCCATCTGCAGTCTTTAGCTATGTTTTAAAGAATTAGGATTTTCATAAATCAGATGTCACCAGAAACTATTGTTCTCAGAAGCTGCTGCACCACTTGCAAGAAAAATTCCAAATCATTTATCATCTGCATAACAAGCATAATCTATCAAACATCACCATTTTCAAAGAAAGTGTATTGAGACATAAACAGCCATTCTTTGCTTTAACAGTGGATTTTTTAATTTCGCCTTTGGATAGCTTTTCATAAAACTGTGACAACCCCATTATGCTCTTGTTAATTTTTCAGAAGGATTCTTTCTTTCAGTAATTTATTAATGCTCCTTGGTCTACAGACAGCACTAGCAGAATAGTATTTTGGCAGCATCTCAAACTATATCTTTAGTTTCATTATGTTTATTTTTATTCTCAAAATAATTCCTTATGCCATAGTGTACATTTTTGTGTAACACTAAACGGTTCCTAAAAAGGATTTTTTTCCTTTTAGTTCTATGATGGTACTGGGTTTGACATTGATCCATATAAGGATGCAGTACATTAACTTTGCCAGATCTGAAGTACTGGCAGTCTTCTTCACTCATTTCTGCAGCGAAGGGATTTAGTAAACATCTCCATTCTAGCCATGCACCCTGCAACTTTTAACTCTTTCCAGAAAGACGCAAGAGAAGTCATCACAGGGACTCCTTTCTTTGCAGGAATGAACTAGCTTAACCAACAGGATTTTTTTTCAGTAAACTCTGTCTAATTTGCTGTAGAGATTCTAGTTTGCCAGAACATACTTTCATGGTAACACAGTTAAACAAACATTTGTACTTCCCTCGTCCCTGCAGAAGACCCACTGGCTGCCACTGCGAAGACTTCTGCTTCATTCAGAGACGTCAAGGAATGCATCTGGAATGCAAACCAAAAGGCTGCGTTTTCTTGAGCAGTTCCAGAGAGCGTGACACGCCAGCCCATGCAATGCTGCAGGATGACGGTAGGGAACGTGACTCACCCAACTTCAACAGAGGGAGGAAATCCTGTGTTTTTCAGCCTACTAAGCTTTGCTGCCAGAAGTACACCAGCAAGATGGTCATATGGTTCTTTGGTGGGGTCTACAGAAGCTGCGGTCCCTGCAGAAAAGCCCTAGCCCAGTACACGGAGGGGAAACCTCAGATTTACACTGTCCTCATGTCAGACTTGTTCTTGCATCATCTGCATTTCTCAACCCCCTCACTCGCATACAGCCCACCCTGCTGGGCTGAAGTAAATACTGCATGACTGCTTTCTGAAGAAAAGAAAAGAAAAGAAAAGAAAAGAAAAGAAAA